>WYEA01001501.1:0-33264 GCA_033558465.1 Alcedo atthis
TCGGCCTGGGCCACCCCCGCGGCCCTGCCACGCGAAACGTGCCGCTTTTCCTGTGCTGGCCACCCAGAAACCTCCCCTGAAAGCCCACGGGATCACCCCCCCCCTCCCGGGTCTCGGAAGGCCGAGCGTCGCCGTTTTAACCAGTCTCCTTTCTCGGATGGGTGCCGGGTGTCCCTCTTGCCATCCAGCCTGTCTGGCCACCAGCTGGGAGTGCACCCATTCGTGGTTTCCATCTCCATGTCCTGTTCTTCCACAGCCCTTGCGATCACCGAGCAGCCAGTGTCCGTCTCTGTCCCTGTGGGATACACCTTCACTCTGCGGTGCAGAGCCAAGGGACGCACATCACTGCAGTACCAGTGGTTTTGTCAGCACCAGGTAACTGGGAGCAGAGGTGGCCCTGGGTCCCTGGCCACAGGAATGGCGCTGGGCCTCTGCAGGCAGCACTGGCAGGACCCAGGAGGCTAGAAGGAGCAGGGAATAGGATATGTGAGTGTGCTGAGAGCTTCTGCAGATGCTGGGAAGGGGTATGCAATGGAGAAACTCCTTCTTCTGCATCCCCACATCTGGATGAGGGGAAGAAACCAGGGGTTTCCACTTTTCCTGCTCTTACAAAGGGCTTTCTGTTACCTTCTACTACCAACAATGAGAGGGGACTTGCTGCCCACTGCCTGTGTTTTCTTTCTAGTCCATCTGCCAGCAGATTCCTGGTGCCACCCAGCAAGACTTGCCTGTCACTGCACAGCAGACCCAGCTGTACACCTGCAGAGTAAATGACCTCTACAAAAACGCTGTATTCTCTGACTGGGTGAAGGTGGAGGTCCATCAGTGTGTCGCCAGAGGTACAAGCACATCTTCTAGCTTTTCTCTATATTATGCTTTGCTCACTCTTGCAACAGTGATCCTGTGCAGTTCCTGGGGTGGTGTGTCCTTCCAGCTCAAAAATCACAATACAGAAGGATTGCTCCAGTGATGTGAGCCTGTAGGTCTACAGCAGAAGGTCCTCTGGGTGTTTTCATGTCCCTGTCATGGTCCTAGTAACCTCAGCTGTATGTACCTGCTCCTGCTGATCGCTTGTCGTGGGTTTCCCAGAATTATGCTGGGTATCAGCCTGTTTGCATTGCATGGAGGGACTAGAAGAGGCAATCTGGCTATTTCAGAGCTCAGCAAAAATGTGAGCAAATATCCCAGGTGGGGTTGACTTCAGGGTGTTGACTGTGCCCTAGGCAGGGAAGGGCAAGCATCAGGTTTGGGAAGCCAGAGGCAGGGCTTTGGTGTATTGCTTGCTATCACAGGTGTTGCTCCCAAGGATTCCCTGCTCCCAGAGGACCAATTCTGTCTCTGCTTCATAGGACTGCCCCCTCAACTCTGGCGAGGAGAACCAGTCATTGTCCTTAACCCCACAGAGCAGAGGGTGGAGGTGGGGAAGCCGCTACAGCTGCAGTGTGCTGCCATGGGGGTCCCAGCCCCAAGCTACCAGTGGTACTGGAATGGGAACCTGCTGGAACACCAGAAGAAAAAAAAACTCTTGGTAATGTTGCTTTGGGGTAGTTCAAAAACTTTGGCTGATGAAGTTGGGTGATGGGAGAAGCCTGTAGCTGCATGGTGAGCAAGGGAGAGGCTCATAAGCTTTGGAGAGACTGCTGAAAATCATGTTGCTGTCATCCTGGCCATGACAGGCAGCCTGGCTGACATCTGCCTGTCTCAAGTGTGCTTTGATCTGTGAACTCGGGTGAATGCCAGCAGAGAGCAGCCTCTTCTTGCCTGTCCTCCACGTCTCTCCAGCCTGGTGCTCAGCCAGTTTTCCTTACTGCGTTGTGGGGTTATGAGAAATCACTCCACATATCACCTCTGTTGCTTTGAGAGCTGGCTGAAGGACTCTGGGTGAAGAGGGAATACATTTGATGGGCCTCTTTCAAAGCCGTGGATGTTTCCCTGAGAAGTGACCGATTCATAAATGCATCAAGAGCTCTTGGCACGTCTCTCTTGCCTTTCTGTGGCAGCAGCACAAGAGCAGCTATTGTATGTCTGCAAGGGGTGCTGCAGAGTGGTGGGGCTGCTGGAGGGCTGGAAGGAAAAGTGGTTAGTCCTGACAGAGCAGAGTCAGGGAGACAGCGGTCTTGGGTTTGTGAAGGATGATGAAGAAGAGACCCGATCTCAATGATATTAGAGAGAATGGTGGCCTCACTGCACTTTTCACAGGGAAGTTTGGGGTGGATGGTGCTGCACTAGAGCCACAAAAGCAGCAAGAACGCTGTTCTTGGAGGTTTTTAGTGCTCAACTAGACAAAGCTGTGGCCAACCTGACCCCATGGTGGCTTTATTTCCTCTCTGAGTAGGAGTCTAGGCTGGAGAACCACAGACGTCCTCACTAGCCACTGCTGCTCTTGTTCTTGTCCTGTGTCAAGAGAGATGGATTGGAGTTGAAAACTTGCCACAAGAGAACAATATGCATGATTGGAAATCTAGAAAATGTCACCTAAAAGGAAAACCTGGAAATGTTCTGATGTTGGCCATTAACTGCCCTCCCAGTGTAGCTCCTGAGGCAGTATGGTTATGACACAGGGTTTCAGGGCTGCTGGAGAAAGAAGGGAACGCATCTGGGCAGAGGATTGTCATGGTCTAGAAGCTGGGCTCAGCAGCAGACCTTAACATGTGGCCTTATAGAGCTTCTTGGAAATAAAAAGTTATGAGACATCTCTGTGAGGCAGTGCAAAGCAAGAAAATAGACTTTGAATTCCATGAACACGTATGCCTTTGGTAGATATTGGCTGGGGGCTGCAAACTTTCACTATCAGTAATGTGATTTAACTTTTTATCTGTCTAGATCACCCATTCAAAGGTCAGTGACTCTGGAACATACCTCTGCTGTGCCTCCAATTGCCACGGAGAGCACTGGACCAATGCTGTGGATGTTCACGTAGGTGAGCAGAGCCAATCCACAGCTGCTTTCCTGCAAATCAGCTTTCCAGCATCAGAAGTAATTTGAGGGCAGAAAGGAATGTAGTGCTCTCGCCTGGAAGCACCGAGTTGATGAACAAGGAGCCCATGTTACCCCACGTAGGGGAAGCTGGGCTCCAGGGTGCGTGGGATTAGGAAGTAGGATGTGTGGCTCTGGCACTTGTACCTTTGTTTATTAACAAAAAGAAAGGCCTTTGATTTGAAATAACTGCTTCTGAAGTAAGACTTCAGAGCAGAGGAGCAGCCTGGGGCTCTGCAGGGAAGCCGGATTGTCCCGGCAGTCACGGGAACAGCCTGCAGAGCACAGTTTCACACCTTGGATCTAGTGGCTCTGGTGATCTCAGCGTTGCCACCCCAGCCCTGCTGAGCAGTGGGCACAGGCATCTGTCATGCCGTGATAACCCGGATTCCCTGGTAACGGGGTTCAGAAGCAGCAAGGGCTGTGGTGTCTGTAAAAGAAAAGCCCCCAAAGCCACTGTGTGAGGTGCTGCTGGTTCCCCCAGCCTGTCAGAAAGCGGCCGTGTCAGAGCATGTTGAGCTCTCTCAGATGCTGGTGGGGGTTTTCTCGGTCTAAGGTGCTGGTTTCGTAGCTCCTGGGCCAAAGTGCAGCGGGCTCCTTTGCAAAAACTCATTCACAGCCTTGCTGAGATCCAGGGATGTTCTCAGGCACGCAGAGCAGGAGGGGGTGTGCTTTATTTCGGGAAGGTTCAGGCCCATGGGGCTGGTGGCCCAGGCCTGATGCTGTGTGAGCTGACAGATCCCAGGGAGAAGAGGGGTCCCCAGAGCCTCAGGCGTGCTCCGGTGTGATGGCTGCTTTGGCCTCCTGCCTCTGCCCTGCTGTGAGATAGGAATAGCCTGAGCTGTCTTTTCTGGCTCTTTACTCCATCTAGAGATTTTTCTATGCCATGAGCTTCTCATCTTGCCTTTAGGCTGGGTTTAAAATTGCTCCAGAGTGCAAACTGGTCCTGTAGAGACAGGCAGTGAGAAAGGGGCACCAGATTTGGTTGGGTTCAACATGTTACAGCTATGTAGCTTTAACGTGCAAAAGGTGGCTCTGTCAGTGGCAGAGGAGGATAAATGGGCTTGTTCCAATGGCTTTCCAGCTGTTCCTGCTGCACTGATCTTCCAACCCCATGCTATTTACACAGTTAAAAATACACCCTTAATTTCTTCTTTGAGAGCCTGTAGAGTTTTAGGGTTTTTTTCTGGGCTGGATTTTTGAAATTTATTTTTAATTAATTTGAAGTGTGTGCTCGGTGGCCTCTGATACAGTTTTGAGTTGCTGTGGGAGGTCGGAGTGGGTTTCAGATCTGCACTGGGTGCTGGGCCACAGGTTAATCATTTCCCTCTTATCTTTTCCAGGTACATGTTGCTCTGAAAAGTTTTTTGGTGAGTACTGTCATCTTTTCTTCCTGAGCAATTGCTCCCTTAATTAAAACCAGGCTCCAGGGTGTCTGGGAGCACAGGGTGTAGAAGTGGGTTGCCTGCAGAGACTGCTTCTAGCCTTTATAGCCCATGCTGTCACAGGCTCTGTGCCTCTGGGATCAGAGCTACAAGTCACAGGATGAGTCCCTGCCAAGACTGAGCAGCCTCAGCAAATGGAATAAGATTATTCCTAATGAGTATTGACTTCTGTGCCTGCCAAATGAGTTTAAAAGTGTTGTCCACATGATACTGTTGCCCTTCATCCTCAGAGCAGGGCAAAGCTCCTGGCTTCCACTGCTGCTGGGTGCCACCAACCTACTTTTTCTACAGTGGAAGGAGGGGATAAAATTAAATCAGGAGCCCAGGGTTTCTTCCCTTCAGCTTCATGGGTCTGGCTCAGCACATCCCCCTCCCAGGCACCAAGGGCTTTTGGGAGGGCACTTCAGGCTTGTGGCATCAGAGAGTCTATCCTTCCTGCCTAGATGTAAAAAAAGATGTCCTGTATCCTCACTCCAAGAGAAGATGAGACCTTGCCTCCTGCTGAGCATTTACAGCTTTGTCACTTGGTGTTTCTTTCAGCTACAGGCAAGATAGCTCTTCTGGTGGGCAACAACTGCTACCAGCATCACCCCAACCTCATGGCTCCTGTGACAGATGTGTTTGAGCTGAGACTTCTTCTGGAGCAACTGGGCTTCCAGGTTGTCTCCCTTCTGGACCTGAACAAGGCTGAGATGGTGACAGCAGTCAGTCAGTTCCTGCAGCTCCTGGGGAAGGGATTCTATGGTAAGACAAATCCAGCCCAGCTCCCTGACAGTGCTGAGCAACCACTGTGAGGGTAGCAGCAGCTAGTGCCAGGAAGGTTCAGGGATGGGGCACTTCTCTGAATAGCTGTTGAATTAAAAGATAAGAAAACAAACTTCTTGGGGGGTAGATGACAAAATAGAGAAGATTGGCTTGCTTGTCCACATCATTCTCCATTATAAGAGCTCCTTTTGAGCCATGACTACTGCAGCTGGCCACAGTTTCTTTGTTTCTCTTTCCTGATGGTCTAATTTGGGCCTCTGATGGCCTTTTTGCAGAAGAGCATTCCAAACTGCTTATGGCTTTGAGGTTGTGCTCTGAGCTTATCTCATGCTGTCCTCTATGGAAAATGTTCTTCACACACAAAACCAGCCAGCAGATATTGTGGGTCTTAAAGCAGGTGTTTGGATTTGCTGGTGAAAGTAACTCCTTTGGGGTTTCTGAGATTGTCCCAGTGGGACAGATACCCTGAAAACACCTTGTTTTGTTGATTGTTTTTTTGCTTCCAAACCTCAACATGAGGCTTCTCTCCACCACCCTCCCAGCCCTGTGGCATGACAGGGCACTCAGAAAGTGAAAGTCAGCATGGGCCACTTCCAGCCTGGTGCTCAGCATGAGGTTCAGAGGTTGTGCAATGGACGGCAGCACAGTGAAATGTGGCAGTCATCTTGTTCTGGGAAGCACTGAGTCACCCCAGGAGGCTGAGCTGGCAGGGAAGGTCTCTACGTGGTTGTCGCCACTCTGGCCCAACACGTCATTTGATTACAGCTTATTCCTGTGACTTCATCTGCATCTTCCTTCTGTGGCTGCTCTCTGAAATCCCCTTGCATCTCAGGCTTTCCCTCCTTTCCCAGACCAGGGTTCTCCCATGGCGCTGCTGTTCCCACCCTCTATCTGTAATGCACAAGGACCAATGGGTGTTTTGCCTGTGGTGCTTCCCTTGTTTTCATAAGCATCAGAGAGAGAAAGATGTGGAAATGGGAAACCTTTCATGCTGTCGTGCTTATTTAAACTTCTAGTGCTTCTCTGCATTCATGGCTGCTGATCCTTCCTGACCAAATTGATTCTGTGCAATGGCAGAATAAACGTTGAACAGCTGAGCTGCTGAACCTCAGTAAGTCTCAGGTGTTTGCTGGGCACAGCCTGCTCCAGGTGGTGGTTTTCCTCAGAGCTTTCTAAGCTGAGTGTTCTACTATTATTCAGAGGCAGTAAACTCCAGCACAGGCTGGTCCCAGCAGCACCATTGAGTTCCATAATTGGTGGCAACTAGACTTAATGGTGGGGCACTGGGTCAGTCTGCCTGCTGATTTCTCCATCTGAAGTGGTGCCTCTCACTGTGCTGTGTCTTCTGGCATTTCTTCAGATGTTTTCCTTACATACAAAAACAAAAAGCAAACCAGATAAAGTGTAAACCACTGAAGTTAACTCCTCTTGTTAATAAAAACACAAACTTTGAAGATGTAAAGGATTCCTCCTAAACCCTGCATATTGATTTTTCAAGGCATTAGCTCCAGGATAAACATCTAGAACTGACTGACAGGTTTAGGATTCATGTAACTTACATGCTTGGGAAGGTACCTTCAGGGACAATATAGGTAACCTGTTAAAGCTACAGAGATTTCAAGGGTGACTGTGATGGGTGATCAGCAACTCCATGTCCATGTGTCAAGACGTGCACCTGCACCTCTTGGTGCTTCTACCTGATTTTTCTTGCTTGAGAAACCTGGAGGTGATATCTCCTGTGTAGCAACCACCACAACTGAAGTCAGGAGAGCTTTGTATAGGCATACAGAGCAAAGCAGGGAGCTGGAAGGAGAGGGCTGACTGGTTTTCACCTGGCTGTCACTGTGATTTACACTCCTACAGTGCTCAGTGGGAAGGGACCTGGAAGTCATCAACACAACATCAGGGTTGGTTGTGGCTCTCCTTATGAGATCTTGAAGATTTCCAGGCATGGAGTCCACAACTAACCCACCTGCTCATCCCAGGATGCATCTGGGTAGTCTTTCCTCCTGTCAGATATGACCCTCCTTGGTTGGTGCTTGTTGCCTCATGTTGTATGGTCCACACTGACAAGGAGAGTAGGGCTTTGCTGTCTCTAACTGCCTCTTCAGGAACTGTAGGCTCTTCTTCTGCCTTCATGTCTCCATTCCAAACAAACTTCTACCCCCTCCTTCCAGACCCTGTGCCCCAACACCCTGGTAGCCTCTGCTGGCCTTTTTCCAGCTTTTGCACCTTCCTCTTGAACTGAGATCCTTAAAACACAGGATCTAAGTGGATCCTACTTATGGTCACAGAGAGTGGTGACAGCTTCTCTCTGTGATCCTCCATCTCCTAGCATAGCTCTGTCCCCAGTCAATACTGGCTCATCATTAGTGTCATGTCCACTGTGACCACAGGCCCTTATCTCCAGGCTTGTGGCTCAGCCAGTGCTCTGGGGTTTATCTGCCCCAGGGCAGCACTTTGTACTTGTTACTGAACCTTCGCTGAGATTTCTCAAGCCCAGATTGAAAACTGGTTTCTTTTCCAGGCACAGGAATATTGTGTGGTTGCATGTTCAAGGTGATCCATAGGCTTCATGGTGGCTTGCCTAGCTCCTTTCCCTCCAGCTCTCCTCTTAGAAAAGCTGTGGAGGATTTCTGAAGGCCCCAAACATCTCCTTAATGTCCTCATTACACAACCCTCAAGAGGATGAGGAATCCCCCCAGATGTTATTCTGAGCATCCTAAAAAGTCCCGAGTTCAAAAAAATCATGTCAGAATTGCAGTGAGAGCAGAAAGCTGCAAGTGAACCAGCAGGAGTAGCCATCACACCTTAATTAGCCCGTGTGCTGAAACTCCCTGTTCCTGGACCTTCCCCTTTTTAATTTGGTCCTCAGAAGCTTGTCTCTAATCAGCAGCTTTGACTCACGAGATGTGGGAAGAGCATTGAAATGTTAGAATTAAAAAAAATCCTTTCCTCCTCTGGGCAGATTGCTGACTTTCCTGTTCAGAAGAAGGGATTAAGTCCAGGAGAGGTTTGCAGAGTTGCTCAGTGATGGGAAACTCTTTGATTGGAATGTGTTTGTGGTTTATGTAGCATGAGGAGCACTTGGCAGTGCATTTAGGGTTCACAAGAAGACCTCAGGAATGAGAATATTTAATGTTTGAGTTGTTCTTTGTGGGTTTTTGTGTAATATCTCCTTTTTTTCCAAGAATCTGGTAATGAATGTCATCACCTCCCTTTCACATACAGGAGGAAGGGCAGAGGGACAAAAGCCATTAGTGCTTGATGACTTCAGTGGCCAAACCTGAAGTGCCTGCATTGGATTTTTCCAGAAGGCTTCCTTTTTTTATATGCTTCTGTAGTCTCAGGGAAGGTTTTTCTCATTTTGATTTGTAAGTTATGAAAGTTATGAAATTTCCCCCGCTGTCCCTGGACAGTGATCCCCAAAATGAGGAACCCAAACCTTGTGGGGCACCTGTGGAAACAGTCAGTTGAGTAACTTTGCATTGTCCCCTGAGAATAGAAACCAAAGGCAACTTGAGGCCTTTATTACAATGAGATTGTGTTTTCTTCCTCCATACAGTGAGATTGTGCTTTCAGCCCTGCAGCTCCTGCCCCAGTCGCTGCATCCCTTGCAGCATCAGAGATCAAAGCACATGTCCTGTGAACTACAGGGGCAGGAGCAGTGGAGGGAAAGCAGAGAAGAAGTTACTTCATGGTGTGGGGGCTTTGGCAGTGAAGACGGCTGAAGAATTTCTCCTGCTTTTGTCTCTTAACCATTTGTTCCCATTTCTGAGCTTTCATTTTTCACCATCCCTCTGTTGAGGTGGTGCAACTGTGTGACCTCAGAGAGCTATTTTTAGCCCATTTCAGTTCCTCAAGCTGCTTTCCGCCAGCATGCCCCAGGCAGTTGCATGAGTGCTGGGAAGGGGTGGCCAGCAGCTTCCCTTCAGTAAGCTACAGTCCATGTGGGTATCCCTGTGTAGAAGGAGAGCACTTTGCTGAACCCCGGGGGCTGGAGGGAAGCACCAGCTGGAGCCATGAGGAACTCCTCAGTTCTGGCTTTTCAAGATGGATGTCCCTGTGTTGCCATCTCTTCTGAAGGCAGAAACCATTTATCTAAGAGTAAAACCAAAATTCTAGTTGGGTGTTGGACTTCCCACCAACACCTGAATGAGTCTGACTTCTCATCTACCTTACAGGGTTGATACCTGGTCTGAGGTTGTTGAAGCACGTGGTCCACGTGTTCTGGACGTCTGGAGAGTTCATTTCCCTGTTTCTTACATCATTTTTCATCAGCTTATAGATGTGTGAATGTAGGCAGACCTGTGAAACCTGGAGAGTGTTTCCCATCACCTAATCCATTGCTAGTCTCCAAAGCTGGGAAGCTGAGGAGCTCCTTATGGAAAAGGCTGTTCATGTAAAATACTTTGTTGTCACATTCTTGCAAAAAGCTGCTGATGAACTGAAAATTTGTACAAAGCCGATACTCAGCTTGGTCGATGCTGAGCTTGGGTGTTGTAGCCCAGATGGTTATGGAAAGGTGTAAACCCAGTAACTTTGGGGTCTCCTGATGAACAGTCCTGGCAAGCACAACACTGGGATGTGGCCGTGGGGAGCTGATTACAGACCTGCAGGTTTGCATCCTAACTCTCCTCTCCTTGTTCCCAGCTATATTCTACTATGCTGGGCATGGGTACGAACGTTCGGGGAGAAACTACATGGTCCCTGTTGATGCTCCACAGCCTTACACTCCTGAGAACTGTATCAGTGTGCAGAGGATCCTTCAGAAGATGCAACAGCAGCAGACAGCCCTGAACCTCGTCCTACTGGACACCTGCAGGAAATGGTAGGTGCTTCTCCCCATTCCTCACCCAGGAGGGGCAGAGTGTGGCCTTTCGAGGGGATGTTTTTTGAGAAAGGTCCTCCAGCTTCAGTCCCCACTTCAGCAGTGGGCTTCTCCACAACCATGTGAAGTGTTCCCATGGATTGCCAGGGGGGCATCCCCTGGTGTGCTGCTGTGCCCAGGCCTCTGTCAAAGTTTATCAGAGTGTATTTCATCTCCTCATCTTAGTGAGAAGAAAGTAACAAATATCTTAAGCTCTGCTACTTGTTTTTTACTGGCCTTAAAATGCTTCTGAAGTGGTCATGTTGTGAGGTAGGACCCAGGCTGCTGCAAAGGTTGGAGATCAGCTTTTTCCCCTCTGTCTGTGGAAAGCCCATCATTCTCCCTTGGCCTGCAGTTCTCTACCCTGCAGCTTGCAGGCTACAGAAAATTACCACTTGCCCATTTTCAGCAGAGATAAGTAGACTTCTCTAGTAGAAGCAGCCATTAATTGATTTATTTCAGCCTCCTGAGGCACAATCTCCCACAGGTCAGAAAAGACCTGGAGGGCAAATGCAGAAAAGTTTTCCTTTTCCTCCTGTGTTTCCTACAATAAGAACCAGAAAGATGACAGGGATTTTGATTCTTCTGTCCTGAAAAAGCTGCCAGCACCTGGAAAGAAATCTTTGAGGAAATTGGGGATAACATAGAATAACTGCTTCTGTGCTGGTCTTTTACCCTTCTGTAACTGGGAACAGCTCCAAGTCACAGGTGTAAATTGGAGGCAGCTGGTCCCCATGCTATTCAATCTGGTTGCAGTCAGAGGACAAGGCTTGGCCATTAAGTGCAACCATGATATCCTTTACTCAGTGGAAACCAGGACTGCCACCCCGTGTCTACCTGATTTTGGAAGTAACAGAGTCTGTGCTTATTAAGCAACAGGTCAAAGTTGTCCCCATCTACCCACTTCCCTGTGGTTGCTGTTCCTGCAGGACTACTGACCAGCTTCTGTTGCTGCCCAAGTTATAGGAGTGGTTACATTTGATATGAGGGTTGATCTTACTGCCATCCATAAGAGGTGGAGCATATGAGCTCTGTCCCCTCCAGGCACCTGCTGACCTCAACACTGACCTGTGCTTTGTCTCCACTCCCAGGTACAACCCGGAGTGTGCCCTGTCCCAGGTACAGCCACTGGAGCCCTGGGGCAACACTGTTTATGGCTATGCCACGTAAGTGCACTTTGCCAGCACCACACTGTGACACGGGAGCAAATGCTGCCACAGCCATATCTGGATTTTCAACTGCTGTCACCCACCAAGACTGGCAGAAGGGATTGTCCTCTCACTCCCCCCTCTGCTGCTTTTTCCCACCCCATGCCCTGTCCACACTCTCCTAGGACAATGCCAAGCACTTTGTGTCTTTGCTCGAGGAGCTAACTCAGGCCTGACCCACGCCCAGTGCTTCATGCCTGTTGTAGAAATGTGAGGATGAGTCCTTGCTCTTGCAGGAGTGAAGATGCAGAAGCCTATGAGTTGCAGAATGGGGAGTTCAGCTCTGGGATCTTCATGAAATACCTGAAGAAACATATTCTGCAAGAGAAGAAGGTTACACACATGCTGGAGGATGTGTTAGAAGGTAAGGGATGATCTACTTGTTTCAGTAGTAGGGGTGAGAAGAGAGAGCAGCAGAAACCAAGCTGCTCCATGCCACCCTATCCCAGGTGACCATCCCTCCCTAAAACCCACCTCACAGGCCATGCCCCGTGGGAGCTTCTAGTAACCTGGAAGCAGTATGGAGGTGTTCATGTAGGCTTTAAAAGGCAGGGTGATAAATAAGGAACCTGGACTGACCCTTGGGCCTCCAAACTCTCTCCCCCAGACATCGGCCGGGATCCCTTGGTCACTGGGAAGCAGGTGATGGAGATCAAACACACTCTGAAGGAAGCCCGGTCCCTGACGGACCCGATCTGTCCCTTGGGAGCAGCTGCTGGGCCCTGGGGACATGGCCACGGTGAGCCATGCAGGGCACGGCGAGGGCTACCAGGTATGGGGAGGGGAGAGGACTGGGTGTCTGTCACAGTTTAGGGTCAGGGTGGCCCCTCAGACCAACAACATAAGCTCTCTGTTAACCTCCTCCCTCCCCAGAGGAGAAGAGAAAGGGAATAAGGGACAGAAACTGAGCTATTGGAAAAGGAAACTAGAACAGCCTGAATTAAAATAATAACAATAAAAATGAAATATATACAAATATGCAAAACTAGTATCAAACCCAACCACCCTGATGGCAGTTACATGACTGTCACCACTGATACTGTAGAGCAAGCACTGAGAGAGCTCCAGATTGGGCTCAGTAGCAGATGGGAGCTGTTCACGAGCTGGATTTTGGTACTGTATGCAGGGCATCGAAAGCAGAACAGACAGAGTCCTCCTGGATCCTCTGAGGAAGGAACCAAA
The DNA here is from genome assembly GCA_033558465.1 of Alcedo atthis. NCBI lineage: Eukaryota > Metazoa > Chordata > Aves > Coraciiformes > Alcedinidae > Alcedo > Alcedo atthis. Next base: position 12,447 of record WYEA01001501.1, read on the forward strand.
AGAGGACCTGAGCCAAGACAAGCCAAGCTGGCAAAGTGGTCCAAGAGGGTAAAGAGAGGGGAGAGGACCCCCAAGAGAGAGACCCTTCAGATCCCTCCTCTTTACACTGAGTATGATGTATATGGGCTGGAATCCCTCACTGGTCACTTTGGGGTCACCTGTCCTGTCTGCTTCTCCCTGCTGGGGCAGCCTTTCACTTTCTGCACCTCCCAGTGTGGTACACAAGATCCAGCAGTGACCTTGTTCTGCATTCCAATCCTTGGTAGCAACTCCAAACATGGGGTGTTACCACTCCTAGAAAAAGACCCTGCCTTTGGAAACACGCTGGGAACTGCAGACAGTGCATGGAGGTAGAACTGAGCTGGAAAGTAAAATCACTGACCAGGGTTAGTTCTGTTCTCACTCAAACCAGAACAGTGTCCCCATTCTCCACAGGGATACTGGTCTGCAGGCAGGTGTTGGTGGGATGCTCCAAGGAGCTGATGCCTCTTGGCTTTCCTTTCCAGAGTCACTGAGCAAAACGGTGACCTTCCCATGCAGGGCACAGGTGGAGCTCCGCTTCCACCAGCTCTTCTCCAATGTGGTGTACGTGTGTGCCAAGCTGCAGCCCCCGCCCGCCCATGTCACTGACACCCGCCTCCTGCTCTGCCATCCCACCGTGAGTGTGGTCCCCTTCCCCTGATTCCCCAGGGCAGAGGGGGGAGGGTGGTTGGGGGAGCGCAAAGGGTCCCTAGGGAAAGGTCGAACTAATGTGGGAAAGGGTCTGCTCCTTTGCTACCTCAGATGCAAATAATCCTCGATGCAAACACCTCTCTGAGTGCTCCTCCCACACCTCAGTGCCCCCAGGCTGCCTTGCCTGGCTCCCAGTGCATGGCAAAAAGGATTTAGTGCCAGTTCTGGTGCCTTTCATCAGTGATTTCTGGCCTGCCTGATTATTGCCTGTGATCTGATGGAGGTGAGGAGCCTTTCTGGTTCCCATGTTTGAAAACTATCCGGCTCTTTGAATCACACCACTGTGCTAATCTCTCTTTAATGCAGCAACACTGAGCCATAGCAGCTTCCTTGCTGCCTTTCTCATGCCTTTCCTAAGAGACCGTGTACCCAGCGAGCTCTGTTCTGCTGGCCTCTGAGACACTTTTAAGCATTGAACTCGCAACTCCTTTCTGCTAACTGTCTTCCTCGTTTTCTGTAGTCCCTCTGCTGAAGTTTAGCGTGACTGTGGTGGATTGGTTGGCCCCTGTTGCTCGTGGAGGGACACAGCCCATGAGTGCATTGCAGTCACCGATGCAGCGCGGTGCCTTTGGTGCCTGATCCTGCCCCTTTCCAAGCTGGAGCATCGTTTCCCTTTGTGAGCTCCCTGATCATGAGTGAAAACTGCACATGTCTCTGTGTGTGTGTGTTTGCATGTGCTTGTGTGGAGTCTGTGGGGAAAGGGGAACTAGCTGCTTACTTCTACATCTGAAGCTGTCTCAAGAGGGACTGGGGAGAGCATGTGTTTTCATCCACATTAGTGAATGGAAAGCTGGATATGAGCTGACACTGTATGTCACAGCCCAGAAGCAAACTTGCACCCTGGGCTGCATCAAAAGAAATGTGACCAACAGGGCAAAGAAGGTGATTCTGTTGCTCTACTCTGCTTTGGTGAGACTCCATCTGCAGTGCTGGGTCCAACTCTGGAGTCCTCAGCACAGGAGAGACAGGGACCTGTTGAAACAGGGCCAGAGTAGCTCTAGCAATGATGGGACCCCTCTGCTGGGAGGCCAGGCTGGGAGAGTTGGGGTTGTTCAGCCTGGAGAAGAAAAGGCTCCAGGGAGATCTTCTTGTGGCCTTTTAGCACTTTAAGGGGCCTGTCAGAAAGATGGGGGACAGATTTTGAGCAGGGCCTGTTGTGACAGGACAAGGGGTGATGATTTTAAAGTAAAAGAGAGATTTAGATGAGAACGAAGAAATACATTTTTGACATTTGAAATTTTGAGGGTGGTGAGATTGGCCCAGGTTGCCCAGAGAGGTGGTAGATGCCCCATCCCTGGAACCATTGCAGGTGAGGTTGTCTGGAGCTCTGAGCAGCCTGTTCTAGTTGCAGATGTCCCTGCTCAGTGCAGGGAGGCTGGACTAGATGGTCTTGAAAGGTATCTTCAACCCTGTTCTGTGAAAAAGTCTAGCCAGAGTTAAGTAGGATCTCTGTTCCCATCCTTCTGAACGGTGGTACCGGATCACACTGACCTCCAGTGGTGTCTGCTGACATAGCAGCTCATCCTTCGACCAGGCTGCAGTTCATCTGCCCGGTATTAGATGTCCACAGTGAGGCCACATACTCTGGCCTGTGGCACCACAGAGAGACACACGGGTGGCTGCAGAACACCTGGCTCCTTTTAGGATCTGAGCAAGCCTCTGTGCCAGCCTGCCTCAAGAATGCTGAGGGGAGCTGGGGGACTGAGCTACACTTGCAGAGCTGAGATTCAGGAGCTGGACGCTGAAGGCCAACAAAAACAGGCTCGATGTGAGGTGCATGTTGTAAAACCTTATGAATGAACCCAGGGATCTGTTAGGTTGAGCAAGAGTAATTCTTCCCACCATTTCTCACATTCTGCTTATCAAGTTGACTTGAGCAGAGATCTTGGGCTCACTATAGGGCTTGCCAGAGATAATTATGATAGGATTTTCTAGCACTGATGGCTTTTGTTTGGTTGCTGAGTGGTCTTCTCTCCCATCCTGTGTCTTCCCTGTCTTGCAATTTGACTCTATTGTCTTCAGAGGGAGGCTGCCCTGGGAAATACGTAGAAAGAAATGATGCTGAGACCTGACACATTCCCAAGTTGTTTTTTTCAATCTGTACTGTTGAAATACTTAGTTTTAAAACTTTTTAATGTTGGATCTTCTTGTTTTTAAGTCACTCGATCAGGAGCTGTTTGATCTAGTGGTCTCTCTCTAGGAGCTGTGTTCCTGTGGGACATGGCTCTGGAGAGATGAGAGGTCCAGGAAAGCTGGTGGATTTTCAAGGATCCTGGTGAACAGGGAGTCAAGATGAGCAGGAGGCCTGTGTGTATGTGCCAGAGCTCCTAACTGAGCTCACAGGCAAAAAGGAGGTGTGCAAGGGGTGGAAGAAAAGGCAGGTATTGTAAGAGGACTATGGAGACTTGGTTCAATCATGTGGGCATGCTCCCAGGGCTTCTTTAGCCTCTGCCTCCCTGCAGAATCCCAACAGCCTCTATCATCAGCATGCCCAGTGCAGCTTCTCTTATCAACAGTGAGAAATTTTTGCCAGGGTTGAACCCTCTTTCTGCACCACTGGATTTGTCTGTGAGCCTGCTCAGGCTCCTTAGCTCTCATGGCCAAAGCCATCCTAGCATTGGCAAGCCAGGCCATCAGGATCACACTGTGGTAGTTGCCAGAGCCCGATGGCAGAGGGAAACACCTTCCCATGGAAGGTGCTGGTCACCCATCCTAGAGGGATCAAATCCAAAGCAAAACGATGTTTCTTAAGGCCTTTATTCCTTTGTCCCTTCTTGTGTTATTAGTGGCTCCAAGGTACTATTGCTACCAAAGAGGATCTCAGATACAGGGCTGGTTTGGATAAGTTTGAATAATTCAGTGAGAACTGACAGCTCTGTCAGTGGTGTGGGGCTAAGTGGGCATCTGGTGTGATCCAGAACTTCCTTCAGCTACGGCCTCGGGAAACAGGGCTTCCTGTTGATAGGCACAAGGCAAGTGTGTAAACTCTGCATTTCTGTTGTTTGCATGCTGTAGTACTCCCATTGTAAGCAGCTTTTCCATCAGCCAAAGTGTCAAGGGCTTTGGACAGCCCTGGGCACCGTGGAGAAGCAGCACATCTGGTGGGCAGTTGCATTCTGTACCCAGGCTGATGCTGTATTTCCCTTGCATCTCCTCGTTTTCCTGCCCCAGGCGATGGACGACGTGGCCATCCTGAAGGAGAGCCACCTGGACTCTCTGCTGGCCTCTGTGTACAAGCAGGAAGAGGTGGACTGCGTCTGCCAGATCTGTGGGCTACAGAAAATTCAGGTAGGGACCTGCCAGGTGTAGCTCTCAGCAGTTCTCCTGCACCCTCACTTAACTGGTACTCCCTATCTGTGCTGGCTCTCACTGTGTGTCTCATGGCTCCACATGGACAGTGCCTGAACGATGTCAGGGGAGCACCCAGACCGATGCTAGAGGAGCTTGTTATCTTCAAGACAGAAAAGCCTCCTTCTTTTGATTTGCTTTGTCTGTGCTGCCTGGCCAGGGAGGATCTTCTTTGCCTGTATCAGCCTAGAGATCAGACTAGCCCAAACATTTCAGAACAATGCTGTGTGCTTGCCTGAGGGATGGATTCAGGGGTTCACGGGCTGGCCAGGATCTCTAGCAGCGGCTGGGTTTATCCTGCCATCATGCTGATACCACCCAAGCCTGATCCAAGCTTTGCCTCTTTAGCACACTTTAAAAGACCCTGAACTATTTAAGGACCATGAGAGAGGGGTAATTGCTAGTCCCCTTACTTGTCTCTGCCAGCAGCTTTTCTCTCCCTGAATAGCAGTGTTCACCTTGTGTCTCATATCCTTTATTTTTCTTTTCTCCTCTAAAAGCCAGCCTGTGGATCTTGCCAGCTGCTTATCTGCTCTGTTCCATGCAGGCTCACACCAAACACTGCTCTCAAGCTGCTGCCTGGATCTGCCTACAACAAGTCCCATTTGCTGAGTATGTGACATGCCTCAGCATATGGCAGCTCTTTCAGTTCTTGATTGTTCCTGGAGCTTTTTTCTGAACCCTTCCCAAGCATTTGGTGTTCTTTTAAGTGCAGACATGAGACCCAGACCCTGCTTTTCCTGCCAAAATAATCTTCTTGCTCCAGTATATATCCCTCTGTTTTATACAGCCAGGTGTCTCAGGCTCATCCCATGCTGAGGGTTCACATTCAGTGAATAGACTGCCATGAATATTTTATGATTTCTTCACCAATCTAAAATAGTGCCAGGCTGTGAATGGACCCCCATGGAGCACAGTTGTTTAAAACTGTTGTCTTCTTACCATGTAAAGTGTGTTTTCTTTCAGAGGTTCCTATTCCTTTCCCTCATGTACTCTTCTCTGACATGGACAGCGGTTCTGTGCTGTGGCCATGACAGATGTTCCTTGCCTGGGTGCATCTCCTCTCCCTTCCTGCTCCCCTGGGCCATTATCCCAGGGCCGACAATCTCAGAACCCTGACTAGGATGATGAGATCTCAAGTGAGGTGGCCTGATTTTGGGAGAAGTCTTGAAATCCTGAGGCCCATAATCTTTGTGAATGTATGGATCAGCTCATTTTCTCCAGCAGCAGCATTGCTCCATCATGCCACTGCATGGGGCTGTGAGCCTGCACAACAGCCAGCCAAGGCTGTCTGCTGTGCTTGTTGACCACAGCAATGGTGAAAAGCTCTGCTTCAAGTCTTTGTCTCCAATTCATTTCATGTCCTTTGCTCTCCCCTTCCAGACAGATGTGGTCCTGCAGTTGAATTTGCATTACACCCAGCTGAGCACAAGGCAGAGGACTTATGAAAGCCTGCAAATGACCCTCCATAGATCTCTGCCGGGGCAGTTTTTCAGCCAGAGGAATTACTCCCAGCCAGACTATCATCAGACAGCCGCTGCCTGCACAAATGTGTGCCTCTGGGATGTGTCAGTGCTGCGTGTGGACCCAAAGGAGCAGGTGTCTCTGAGGACAGGTTCTGGCCACAGCTTGCCCAGCAGCAACCCCTCCAATTTCAGCAGCGAGCCAGAGGAGAACGATGAGAGCGACCTGAGTGAGCTCTGCTCGGCACTGCTCCGGGCTGGCCCGGGGCAGGAATACCCCTGACCCCTGTGGGCTTGGGAACTGTTTAAGAGAGCCAACAGTTATTCCAGTGCTAAATGCATCAGTCTCCATCAGCTGCTTTTCAGCCTCCATGATTGCACTGTCCAGATGAGGCCAAGGCTGCTTTTCTGGAAAACCTTCTCCCATCTGCACCTACATGCAGGACCCGAAGGCCACTGGAAGTAACCCCTGTCCCTCAGGAGCAGCAGGACTCAGCAAGGAGTCTTCACTGGGGCCACCTGACAACTCATGGTGTTGCCAGGGAAGACCCAAGGTGGCTTCGAGTCAGGGGCAGCCCCGGGGTGTTTTCTGTGAGCTCAGCTGTGCCCCAGAATGGTGGTTACAGTGTCAAATGCCACGGGAAGCCCTCAACACTACAGACTGGTGCGACAGCAGCAACACAGTCTCAACACCCAGCTACAGCTCAGGACATGAGCCTCGGCTGATGGAACCCGCTGGAGCCGTGTGAATCTATGAAGCTCTCCCCCCCAGGACTGCTGTGTGGTTTTTTTCTCCTCGTGAGTCCCACCTGTGTCAAAGCAGGTTTTAAGTTATGCATTGTATGTATTCCTAAAGGATGTATTTATACCTGGGGCAGAACAATTGCTTGCCGGGAAAGGGAAGGTCAGATGTTCCGTCAAGTGTGTGTTTACAATGGAGTCTGGTTTTCCATCAGAAATAGGCACCAGGCAGGCACACTTGCCCCTTCTAGCATGGTACATAGGGGCATTGAAGGGTGTTACTTCCTGTACAGTCCCAAGTTCCTCTCAGATTAAGAATTTCCTAAGATGAGAGATGGAGAAGGAAGAACCTAAAAAAAAGTATTACCATCATTTATTTTTAAGTGCCTGTCTGTGCATTCACTGTGGGCAATCTCAAGCACTACCTTTTGTGGAGAACCAGATGTCCAGAGACAGCTACAGGTGATCAGGGTCCAAAGGACAACCCCAGTGGGCACAAGTCCCCTCCCTGCCTGCTTCTCTATTACTTGTTTGATAAAGGTTTCAGCACAGGTCCAGGTGATTGCTCAGCAAAGGCCTGGGAGGGTGGCCAAGTAGTTAAACAGGGTTCAATGCCCGCAGTGTGGTGTGGGATCTCCATCCTTGCAGGACAGTTCAGTCTGGGCTGGAGAAGGTGCTGCTGAACTGATCCAACCTGGTGGCATGCTGGGCCAGAGTCCTCTGGAGGTCCTTTCTGGCTATTGTGGTCCTGTGAAAAAAAGAACTGGGTGATCAAAGACTCCTTGAGAAGTTAGGGGTGGGGAGAGTGCCCAAGCTCTGTCTTATGTCTTGTCCTGAAAAAAAAGGGGTGGAGAGTATTTTCTAAGCTTTGCTTCTCCTTCAGCAGTGAAGATACTTGTATCTCTGTGGTGTCCATTGCATTATGGAAATATAGGAAGTGTTCCTTTCAGATAAACCATCCTACAAGTGCTAGAAACCTGTCCTAAGAGAACAGAGGAGACTTTTAACCTCCTCACAGTAAGTAGATCCAAGGGAAGGAATTGAGACACCATCTGGCTGACAGTCTCCTAGGAAAAATGTAAAGCTGAAAAGCCCCCACCAAATTTACAGAATACAGTTTAAAGAAGGTAGAGAAGCTATCCCAGCAACTAAAGTAATTGAAAGGTCATCAACTCAAAGATAACTCAACACCAGCAGAAACTTAGGACATGTCAGTGGGAATGGCTCTGCAGGCCTTGGGGATGAACTGGGAATCTCTGAGGATTATACACACCTTCCTGTACTCTTGGGGCAAAAAGTGTTTCTGGATCATGTAATCCAAGCAAATGTCACCTGTGAATGTCCATCTCATTCAGAATGAGTCTGTTGATTATTTTCTGAATAAAACACTACTGGTGTTTTCAAATGGACAAAGCTTCATGTGGCTCTGAGGTAACTGGATTCAACTTTTCTCCCTTATTGCCAGGGTGTGACTTCATGTGGACCTGCTGAGGTTTTACATTTTGAAATTCACCTTCTAGGCTCTAATGTGTGAGGATTGTTTCTTTTTCTAGGAAACTACGTATTGAAGCTTGGACTTGAAGGTGGATCACATGATGATAGAAGAGATGAAATAATGTCAGGTGGAACATATAGATAAAATAATGTCCACTGTGAATTAGCCACCTCCTTTGTAAAGTGTGGCACTTGGGTGGCTGGGTCATGCTTAGGAGGCCTCCTGTCCTGGTGTCAGCTGCAGGATTTGGGTACCTGAAGCACCCTGACTTGTTTATGATGGTGTCTTCCCTACCATCCTCCCTCTCTTAAGCCATTGTTGTGCAATTTTTTTTTATCCTTCAAGTGGAGCTTGAGTGACTCTGGTCATACAGACCTTTAATATGGTTGGTGTAAAATTCTGTCACTTCGCTTTTAAAGGTGTAGATTAGGAAAAATTCAGGGCTCAAGCTCAGTGAAGGGAGGTCACACTTTGGAGGTGGGCAGGCTTTGGAATGGAGGTGTGTTTTGGGATTATAATGGAATTATAATGAGCACAGTTCACACAAAGGACAGCACTTTGTCAAAAATTGACAGACTTTTGGCCCAGGGTGGCAAATATGCAATTTATCAGTTCTGTAGTACCATCAAATTCCCATTCCTGTGGTGATACCACAGAGCCTGGCTGTGGAGTCTTTGCTCCACCCTCTGTGCTGTTTTGCAGGACATGCTGTTCAGGGAAACACCGTGGAATAGATTCTTTGCATACCAGCTGCAGCTGCACTCTGCCCAGGAAGCTTTTTCTATATTGCACCTTTCTTTCATATGTGAGCAATATTGTGCCTTTAATAGGATTTAAATTTCCAAGTCATCTGCAGTAATGATTCCACACCAGGTAGTGGCTGTCAGGCCCACACAACAGGCAGTAACTGAAGATACCTGCCTCAGGACTAGGAAGGAGGTCCTGAATCATTAAGTCCAGGTGGTGCTATCAAAAGCACCATGTCCCAAGTGGCCTTTATCCATCATGCTTTGCACACAGAGACACCCACAGCTGTGTGCTCCCCTCTCCTCACACTGGCAATCATCCTGCTTCAAACAGGAGGTTGGACTAGTTCCCTTCCAACCAATGCTTCTGTGATACTGCTACTGGAATATATGCCCAAAGGCGTATATGTATTCTGAATTATTCTGAAGAGCAAGCAAACTGGGAGATGCAAGGCTGTTTCAGTGAAATTTCAGTGAAAAAAAACCCAAAACAAAACAACAAACAAGGATGTTGGTTCAGCTCAACCAGTTCCAAAACTTTTAAAACCAAAAACTTAAGGCAGTTGTATAAAAGAAGGGAAAGGTGGTAAAACAGCTCATCTGGAAATGTGAGATGGGTCTGATTCAGTTCTTCCAGGCTTCCCCCACAAGTGGATTGCTCAGTAATGAAACCAGGAGGATGGCTTTAAATAAAAGGGGTGAGCGAAGCCATCCCCTGTGCAGGCAATAAACACCAGGAGATAAACACCCCCATTCAGACCAGCTCCCCCTCTGCAGACAGCTGGGGTGTCTCTCTGGAAAGAGCAAAGACAGAAGCCATTTGGTGTCATGGTGGAGCCTACAGACTAGGACTTAATTGTGATAAATTACAGATAGCATATCCTCTTCACGCAGTCCCACAGTTCTGTCAGAGATGATTGCACTGACTGTTTTGCCATTGTTACAAATCACTTGGAATTAGATCCGTGACATCATGTGGCAGTGAAAAGCGTATCACTTAAACAACTGAGAATCCTTGAAGTGCTCCAAGTTGCTCCTTATATTCACAGTTTGGATAACCTTTTGCATAATAATCAACAATTTCAAGTGTATTGGTCATATCACCTCCTCAAAAAGATGAAAGACGCTCTTTGAAATTACAAACCAGACTTCATACGTATGAGAAGAGCTGGTGCAGTGTCACATAAAGAGCTAATGGCTCTGCTAAAGCTGTCTTCATCAAGTTGGATTTTCTTGCTGTGGTGTCAGGAAGAGTTGACGAGACAGACGTGTTATTAAGTGGTAAAAATAAGCAGATGGGAGAGACAAGTGAGAGATTTCAGCTACACTTTCCAGAATGTTTCAGCAAAGAATAACCTCCTAATTTCCATTCCCTAGCAGAGAAGGAAAGTAGGAGATACTTACCCAATAGGTCCTAACCACAGCAGGGTACCACAGGGAGACCTCTTTTCTGTAGAACCAATAGAAAAGGGGTGTTGCTCCCAGACCTGGGTCCTGCCTAGCCTGCTGGATGGTGTGTTATTGGAGAAGTAGAGGGCAGCTTTGGCTGTGTCACTGCAGCCATCTCCTGCCTGCCTGCCTTATTCTTCTGTGTTGCTCAATTCTGACCTTTCAGGATGATAAGAAAAGACATCGTTCTGCCTCCTAAAACGCCGTTGTTTTCACTGGAAATGTTAATGGGATTATGTAAAGGTTATTTCAGCGTCCTCTCAAGTCTGGAGAAGTGGCAAAAAGTAATTATGATGCCCTTTGTTTATGCCTTTTTAATGACTGCTTTTATCTCCAGGTATCGGAGGCTTCTGCATCTTCTCAGGTGCTCACTTGTGGTGTCCCTGGGGAGGAAACATCCTGGGGACTATAAATGTGTCTGTGCTGGCATATTAGAGATCTGGGAGTCTGGCAAGGGCTTGATGTCTACCTCTGGATACTCATAGGTGTGTGTCCTCCTGCCCCTTTGCAGGGTGAGCAGTGTGTGCAGGTGGGCCCGGCGCCCTCCTGTGGTGTGTCTGCGTGGCAGCGTCCACACTGATGTGCACTGGTGCCAGGATGGGCACACGAGCGTGCGCTTCTCCTGACGAGCCGGTTGAAACATGAGTAATGAATTGGTTCTCAGTGGGGAACCCCCCACCAAGTCCTCACCTCCATGCATACTGATAAATGTAATTTTTTCAACTGCTGCTGTCAGGGGTGTCAGGACCACAGACATCCTAGGCATTCAAATCACAGCATCATAGGATGGTTGGGATTGGAAAGACCTTTTAAAGATCATCTACCTCCAGTCCCCCCTGTCATGGGCAGGGACACCTCCTTCTAGACCAAGTTTTTCAAGGCCCTATCCAACCTGGATCTCATGCAGGAATGGATTATCCACAACTTCCCTGAGCAACCTGTGTCAATGTCTCACCACTCTGACTGTAAAAAATGTCTTCCTTATATCCAATCTCAATCCATCCTCTTTTAGGTCAAAACCATTGCCCTCTGGTCACTACAGGTCCAGGTAAAAGTCTTTTGCCATCTGTTTGATAAGCCCTGTTTACATATTGAAAGGACACATAAAGAGTGAGCTTAAGTTGAGTCTGTGAGCAGACTTGTTTTGAGCAGGAGGGTGGCCTGGGGACATCCAGGGGGTCTTTCCACCTTAAGTCCCTGTAGGAGTCTATAAAAATCGCTGTGAATTTCTGTTTAGCTTCAGTGTTCTGCCTTTTCATGCTCTCCTAAAGTTTGTTTTTTGATGAGGAAAAGATAAAACCAGGAATGTGGCCAACACAAGGACATTCCTTCGTGCTGAGGCTTTTGCCCTGTTGGTGGCAAAGGATGGGTGTCTCTGCAGGGTCTAACCTCAGGGCTGCCTGAAGTAGTAGCATGAGAATTCACATTTTTCCTAAAAGAAACCCCTCTTTTATGAACCCAGGGATGGAAATGGTAGCTTGGGAACAATTCTAAGCATAGCTTGGTGATTGTAATAGATTAATTTGAGAGGAGCAAGAGATGGCTCCCGGAGAGCAGAGGGGCACGTTGTCTAGGACAGCTGGGATAACATCTTCCACAGCTAATGGAGAGAGAAAAGAAGGCAGTTGTCACTGCCTATTGAATGCAAAAGCAAAGAGCTCGAGCAGCAAGAGGTGGTGCACCCCAGGAAATTGGTGGAGATACAAATTACAAATCCTTTTACTGGAAGCTCTAATTCACTTTTCTGAAGTTATATGTAGGTGTCCCTGGAGGATCATGCTTGAGAGGTCAGAGACGGTGCAGAACAACTGCTTTAGGTTCTCTCATTGCTGATGGGGGGTTTTGCATGCACATTGGCTATGCAAATGCCTACAGTGGGTTTGGTTTACTTGCCTAGTTTCAGTCAGTCCTCCTAGACTGGAAGTTTTCAGTGTGAGACACATGCAGTGTAGTCTGGTAATACCGTGACAAGCAGCGACCTCGGCCATATCTGCAGGACAGGATTCGTGTGTGGCACCCTAGTTTGGTGACTGTGTTTTGGATGATCGCTTTGGTAGCAAAAAGACAAAAAAACCTGCTGCCTCCCACACAGGCCAATTGCTTTATTACTCACTTCCTTCCTACCCCAAAGCTTGTAGGTTATCATTTTACCCTGTCTACCCCATTGTAATTTTATTCTATGTCCTCATCAGTGCTTTAATGAGCCCTACTCAGCTCTTTCATAGGAAGAGGGTTTTTTTAATCCCCAATGCAATAAAGCTGCTTAATCATTCCTGGCTCCTCTCCATGATTTTCTCTCTCAGGAAACACTTGTGTTTCCCAGTAGTCTGCAATAAGAGTGCTCAGCCATCCCTCTGCTGCATGGCTGTGAGTCAAGATGAGGCCAACCTTTGGGAAATTGTTTCTTGAAGGCCAGAGACATTTGTTTGTCCTACACTTAAACATCTCTCACTGACACATCAGAGCAACCGCAGCCCCTCGGTAAGCTCCATGAGTGACAGCACAGTACAACTGAGGGCCCAATGTATGTCTAACAGGATAAAGAAGAACATGAGCATACACTCGTGCCTGCAGTAAATGGGGTCAAAGGAAGCCTACTATGGAAAGCTTCATTTTCAGATTACTTTTGACAGTGCTTTCTTATCACAGTCCCTAGTATTTGTGAGGCATAAAAGTAATTTTCTCCATAACAAATCTTGCAATTGGTTTGTTGTTTTTGTTTTTCTGAAAAGCCTGTTTGCCTCAGCCTCTTATAGTTTCTATCTTTCTTTCAGACAGGTTTGAATTTAAAGACAAAGCAAGGGGACAGAGGAAGGATATGGTTTATAAGTTCCCAAGGTTCTTCTCCCTCTAAGAATAAAAAAACAAAGGGCCTGGAGAAGAAGGGAGTCATTGACAAGCAAAGATCAACTTTTAGGAAATAGATTTTGCATCTAAAACTGCTTCTTGGGAGCTGCAGTGCTGAGAGATACTGCTGAAGGCTGTGACCTCTCCTGGGGAGTAATTACTGCTGCTTAATACCAGCCTTCTCCTCCAGCTTTTTCTCAGGGGCATCAAACTATGTGCTGGGTTGTACCAGTATGGGCTGCCCTGAGCTGAAATGGCTCTGTCCATGCCACCTCATGTGAGGCAGATGAAACTAAGGGTAATAGAAGAGCCAAAGGCAATGCAGAAATGAGGAGGTAAAGGAGATGCAGGAGGGAGAGGAGATGCAGGAAGCAGAAGCACGCATGTGCCAGGCAGCACTAGCAGAGGGATGAGGAAGAAAGGCAGATATGCTGCAGATTCAGCAGCTCTTCCATGTTTATCCCTTGCTGTGTAAATATGGGGTAAGAGAACAGATGTAGGGGGCTCTTCCCTTGTGCATGAAATAATGTAAAGGCACAAAGATGAAAGCGAGACGTACACCATCAAAATCCAAACCAGATTGAAAATTAAGCAGTTTTTACAAGCTGTGGATCTTTCCTCAAACTGAGAGCTGTGTGGAAGGACTAAGGAGTGGTAAAGGGCAGTGTGCCTTGGAGCAGGCCTGCAGAGAGCTCAAGGGAGACACATGGGGCACCACGTTGGTGAAAACCAGCTCTGAATGCAAACACAAGAGCCAGACTGCATTCTATGTTGCTGTGGGACTGAGCAGCCGTTCTGGTGTGAAAGGGTGACATGGAGCTGGCCTGCTTCCCAGAAAACTCTGAGCTTTGGCTGCCTTAATCCCAGCATCAGCATGGCTGTGCCCTCAAGCTGTGGACTTCCCTGGGAGAAACCTTATGTTCTCCAGGGCTCTGTACCGAGGCCCCTTCTCCTTAATATCTTTATTGATGGTCTAGACAAGGGGATCAAGGCACCCTCGCTAAGTCTGCAGACGATAAAAGGCTGAATAGGATTGTTGACCTACCTGAGGGTAGGAAGGCTCTACAGAGGGACCTGGACAAGCTGGATCAGTGGACTGAGGCCAGGTATATGAGGTTCAACAAGGCCAAGGGCCAATTCCTGCCCTCTGGTCACACCAACCCCCTGCAATGCTCCGGGCTAGGGCAGAAAGTATGGAAAGTGCCTGATGGGAAAGAACCTGTGGGGTGTTGGTTGACAGCTGGCTGGAGATGTGCCGGTGTGCGTGCCCAGGTGGACAAGAAGGCCACCAGCATCCTGGCTCATGTCAGCACTACTGTGCAAGACTAGGGCAGGGATCTTCCCCCTGGATGGGGCACTGATGAAGCTGCCCCTTGAACCCTGGGTTCAGTTTTGGACCCCTCACTCCCAGAAGGACACTGAGGGGCTGGAACATGTCCATAGAAGTGCAGTGAAGATGGGGAAGGGTCTAGAGCACAAATCTGGTGAGGAGTGGCTGAGGGAGCTGGTATTGTTCATCCTGGAGAAAAGGAGGCTCAGGAGAGACCTTCTTGCTCTCCACAGATCCCTGACAGGAGGTTGGAACCAAGGAACAAGCATCAGGACAAGAGGGAATGGCCTCAAGTTGCTCCAGGGAAGGTTTTGTTTGGAGAAGAGGAACAATTTCTTCCCCTCCAGGGTTGTCCAGGCCCGGCTCAGGTTGCCCAGGGCAATGGTGGAGTCTCCATCCTTGGACATGTTTAAAAGTTGTGTAGATACAGGGCTTAAGGACATGGTTTAGCAGTGGGCTTGGAAGTGCTGGGTTAAAAGTAGGACTTGATGATCTTTAATGTTTTTTTCCATCTGAAAGTATTGTAGGGGTGAAGTGAGCTGAACAATCTGCACAGCAATTTAGTATTTCCTGATATGATGGAAAGCAACCAGTCTGTTTTCGTATGTGAGCTTAAATAACAGTGTGATAACACTTGAAGACTATGCTGTGATGAACAGAATTAATACATAAACTTTTCCAGTGTAAAGGTTCAACCTCATTTTCCTACTATTTTGCTGAAAGAGAAAATAGAAAAGTTAAATTCTGAAAATAAAAATCTACTGAGTTTTTTTGTTTCAAATGAGTGAAAAGAGTTTGTTAATACTTTCCAGGAAAAAAAACCCAAACAAACAAACAAACAAAACAAAAACAAAACAAAAAACAAACCCAAAACCCACAAAAAAACAACAAACAAAAATTAACCAAAAACTGTGACAGGGTGGAGATAAAACACAAAGGATTTTGTGCCTTATCTGTGGGATTCCTAGGAACTTGCAATGTTTGGAAAGCAAGAAGAAAAATCCTTTGGTTGCTGGCTATCCTCTTGTCCCTGGCTATGAAGAAAAGCCTCCGCCCCAGCTTGGGTACAGTTTAAAATCCATCCACGCTCCTCAGTGCAGGCTCTGGGATAAAGTCTCAACATGTGCCACTCTGCCTTGGGCTGGAACCGCCCAACATACCGCCCAGCTGCAGATTAAATTACTCAGATGCCTCACAGTCCCTGATGACCTTTCTGCTGTGCCCCAAGGGGGGACCTACAGGTCTCCTGTGAGCACCTGGAAAACTGCCTGAGATCGTTTCAATGACAAGAAGCACAAAGACAGGTACTCAAGTATGTACGGGCCAGGGCAGAAATGGCTTGGTCAGTGGTGCTGTGCACCAGAAACCCTAATTTCTGAGCTATTTTATTCTTACTGCAGTGCTGAGATTAGTTTATTTTAACATTTTATATACAAAAACTCTTCAGCCACTGGATGATGCCAGAAGTGTCATATTCACTTGAGGGTTATCTATGCATTTGCATAGAAAGAAAAAATCCTACATGTTGTTTTGGGGTTAGATTGCACTTAATCTTTATTTGACACCTGGAAACACATTCATACATACTCCTAAATGCCTAAATGCAGTGTTATTTCTTCTACTCACTTTTCCTACCTTACCTCCAAACATAGTAATATTGACTGCCCATTATTCCTCATGGAAAAAAAACCAAAACAACAAAACAGTTTATTATAATCATAGGCTCTTGTAACAGATGGACACAGGTTCTGCTTCCCTAGCAGATCCATCTCGAGAGGCAAGGATGGAGTGGAAAGGCAGAATGCTCAGGTTTCTGGGGTGCTATGTCTCTTTGATGTAAGTATTTTCCTAATAAATCTAATTGGAGAAAGTAATTGAAGAAAAGGCTTCCTGCAGAAAGCCCAGTCTGGGGCTGAGTCTGCCCACACCAGGCTGCCCTGCTTCAGTTCACCATGTTGGCCAAACTAGGGGACTATGCAACGGCTGCTGCCAAGCCTGCCACATCTCACCCCTCAGCTACCCCTGTGATACAGAGAGACCTTGTGACAACATCTACAACATTACTCTCTTCCTTCTTATGAACGTACAAAGCAACCTCTCTTTGGGGCCCCTTTGGTGGGGCTTTTCACGATACAAACTACATTGAAATCCTGGGGGGTGTGTTCCAGGCAGTTTAGGACAGAGAAACCTCAAAGAATTATTTACACTGTTTTCTCAGGCTTTGGTTAAACTTTATAGAAAAGTTCAGAAGAGTTTCCAGGAGCAATGTGGGTTGCAGCTTGATGTCACTGGTCCTTCTGCCCCAGCAGCTCTCCCTCTGTCTGGACCCCACCTGGGAACCAACTACCCCAATCTCTTTTCGCACCTACAACCTCTTGTGGCTGACAAGGGAAGTCATGAAGTTTAATTTCTTCCCCAGAAGGGTTTATAAAGCCTGGATTTGTTCTCTCTGTTTCACAGAGCAATTCATCTGCCATTGCATGGTGCAATTGAAGTCATTAAGCCAATCCAGCTCAAGCCAGTCTTGTCACCCTGGGAAACAGTGTCCCTCCACCATCCCAGACCCAAGGCCAGGCCAAAGTTCCTCTTGCTGTAGCTCACCTGGAGCCAGCTCAAGAAGAAGGAGGTCCTTATGAGCCTGGCTCGTGCTCTGCAGTCAGGTGCAGAGCCCTGCAAGCGGTTGCATCAGCACTACTCAGGTGAAGCAACATAAAGCCCAGAGCTTTTTGCCATCTCTGCTGTCAGCACAGAGGGTTGCGCAAAGGCTCCTTGCTTGCCCAGACCTTGGAGCATGTCTGTGCTGCGCTGGGACTGCCATTCTCCTGGGTAAAGGAAACTGTCTGTCTGGAAGTTATTCTCCCAGTTTTCTCGTGGAGCAGTAACATGGGTTTGCTGTTGCTCTGGTGAAAGCTGGTAGGGCAAATGAGGGTCCACGAAGCTTCAGCAGGCTGCAGCCTCCCTGACACAAATTATGTCTTCCATGCTGCTAAATGGGAACCAGAAACACAGCAGGGCACAAAACACTTCTTCTCTAAAAGGATTTTGCCAAATCAGGTTTCTTAGTCCCTGGACTTGTTGCTCCAACTCACTGGGCCACATGGATTGCTTCTCTTTGATTTGATGCAGGAGTTTAAGGTTAGGTCTCTATCATCGAAAGCAAGTACCATGACCACTAACTGGACACGAGCCACCTTGAGCACAGGAAGTGGAGTAAATTATGGCATTTTCTGTGCTCACAGTGGCTCAGTTGTTGTACAGAGATGTTGTAGAGATGTGCCAACTCATTGGTGTATGTGTCAAGAAGCAAAAAGAGGGGAAAGGTCCATTTGGGGCATGCCCTGGGAGTCAGGGAGACCAAAAAGCCAGAACGAAAGGCGTAAATGGTTTTAAATGTATACAGTTGACATCTGTATAATTAATTACCCTGATTTAAGTTACACCTTTTTTTTTTTTTGGTGTGTGTGTAGATAACGCCGAAGGCTACACTATTATCTTAAAGGAATGTTTGTGTCTGGAGATTCATCCTCACCCTGCCAATAATAAACCTTCCCCGGAGTTTCTGAAACATTAATTATAGTTTTGTAATGTGCAAGTTTTGCAACCAGCTCAAGGTAATTCTCTGTTACACTGGGCCCTGACAGAAACAAATTAATCACTGATTTGAAAACTGACAGTTGTCTGGGCATGAGCACTAAAGATTTTTATTAAGTTTGTTATGGTTAATAAAATGGATCTCAGCATACTTGCCAACCTGCCTGACTACCTACACTCTCTGACACAGCCAGCACCTGGGAAGAACCCTTTTCCCCCAGCTAAAAATCAAGCACCAGCAACCTCAAGCAGGAGGAAGAATTAAATGTTAAAATCTCAGATGCAGCTGGGCAGAGCTGGAGAGTATTTCACCCAGGGCCTTCTGGCACCGTGGTGCCACCAGAGCATGGGGGTCCCCGCTGCTGCTGCTGCCCGCTCTGGCCTTGGCATGTCCCATGCACAGAAGGCTGCTGTGTGACAGCAGCATCTCTTCCAAGTCAAATCCTGTAGCTCAGATCACAAAACAAGCCTAAAGGGACAAATTTAAACCTCAAAAAAAAAAAAAAGAAAAGAAAACCAAACCAATATTTTTTTATTTCCAAATCTGTCAAGTTACCACATCAGGCTAAAAAAAAACCAAACCAAACAAACCAGTTATTTTTAGATCACACAGAAGAATATGAATTCTCCTTAGTCCTTTCCATGCTTCTGCCATCTTGAGGAGGGGAATGCAGCTTCCTTCCTGGCTACTCTAGGGCCAATGCTCTTCCTTGGACATCTGGGATGGACTGAAATTCCAACTGACATGATGTTTCTTAATTAACACAACCCTCCCAATACCAGTGGCTTTCCTGCAAGCCACAACTCGCTCAGGACTACAGCAGATCTTTATAGGTTGTGTAATAAACATTGTCTCTCATACAGATACAATGTAAAGCTTTTCATCCTGATGTGCTAAAAACACAGGCAACAGTTGCAATATTTAAAATGTTTTCTCCACTTTCTTTGCCTTTGGGTTGGTCTTGAGGGACTGGCTATTGCCTCCAAAAAAAAGATAGATGGTGGCACCAGTTCAGTTGTTAAGGAAGTAAAGCTATGAGCATTAAAATAAAATAAAATAAAACAAAAAATAACTATTTTGCCTGTGGGACTGATAACAAGGAAAAAGATAATTATTGAACTAGATGAGAAACAAACACAGTGTGAACAATGCTTTATGTCCAGGACTAGATGGTACAAATGTCATGTCACAGCAAACTCATGGAATACTTGTTTTTTATTACAAGGGGAGGGTGACATATTCACACCTGAACAAAAAATGATTCACAGCATCACCACAGAGTGGTTGAGATTTGATCAGAGGTCACCTGATCCAACTTCAAGCAGGGTCACCTACAGCCAGCTGTCCAGGAAATTCATTTGGCTTTTGAAAATCTCCAAGGATGGAGACTTCACAACCTCGCTGGGCAACCTGTGTCAGCACTTGGACACCCTCACGGTGAAAAAGTGTTTCCTGATGTTCAGAAGGAACCTTCTGTGTTTCAGCTGGTTGCCATTGCCTCTGGTCCTGGCTCTGGACACCACTGGAAAGAATCTGTCTCTGTCCTCTTTGCCGTTCCCTCCCTTCAGGTGTTTATAGACATTAGACATATAGACATCCCCCAGAGCCTTCTCCAGGGTCCATGTGTTCACAGCCTTGCCTCATATGGGAGATCATAGAATCATAGAATGTTCTGTGTTGAAAGGGACCATTAAACATCATCTAGTCCAACCCACCCTGTAGTGAGCAGGGCCATCCTGCTCCACTCCCTTCTTCCTGTTGGTGGCCCAAGGACCCTCCAGTCTTTCCAGCACAGGAGGCAGCTCTTCAGGGACATCCTTACCACCACTTCCAGATCCAAATGTGGAAGATGTCGAGCACAAAACATTCCTATTTATTTATTTATTTATTTATTTATTTATTTATTTATTGAACCATATAACTCGATAGTGCAGAGGTGGGAATTTTACCAGCCGAGGAAGATGCTGAGCAATTAGCATCAACAAGCAATAAATACTAATGGCCTAGGCCAGCTCTGTAGGAATGGAAGGAGCAAAATCCCAACACCATTGGCACATTTGTGTAAAGAAAGTGATTAATTTCAGGTCAGTTAAGTCTAATCACATGCAAAATCACACCAGCCTTGATGCGGGACACAATGAGGCCGGAGCTGAGGTAGAGGTACTGTACTGAGCAGCAGAGGCATTTCAGAGGCCAGGTTTGGGTGAGAAAATGTGACAAATGCAGAAACGCGGAGCCTCGGAAGGCCTGGGGGCCGCCTCCGGGCAGGACGGCGAGACCCTCTCCCCGCGGGGGAGGCGGGCACCGGGCCGGGCCGCCCCCCGCTCACCGGGAGGACGGGGATGCCGTGACCGAGGCTGTCGGTGCTACCGCGGGCCCGGCACAGGGCGGAGGGGAACGGGAGGGGGGGGGGGCGGTCCGCCCTGCCCCGGCCCGGCCACGCCCCGCCCTCGGCCCCGCCCGCCGCCGCCATGTTGCGGCCGTTGGTGCCCGGTGCGGGGTGAGGCCTGCGCGGGGCCCCGGCGGCGGCGGGGCCCTCAGAGGAGCCGCCTGCGTGGGTGAGTGGGGCCAGGCCGGGCCCGGCCGCGCCGGGGCCCGCCCCTCCCGCTCGTTCTCCCCGCGCCCTCCCTCCCTCCCTCTCTCTCTTACCTCCCGCCGGCCGGGCGGGTGCTGCCGCCCCGCGGGCAGGGCGTGCGGCCCCGCCGCCGGCACACCGAGCCCTGCGCTCCCGCCCGCCCTGCCTTCCGCACCGGTTCTTCCGGCCCTCGGGGCGCCCGCCGCCTTCCCCCGGCTACAGCCAACCCCGCGCTCCCGGCGGCGGCTCAGGGCACGGCTCCTGCTGCTGGCCCCGGCCCCCCGCGGCGGCCCGGTCTCGGCCCGGCCCGGCCCGGCGGCACCAGGACAAACTTAACTTCGTCGGGGCTCGCCCACGTGCGGCCGGGGGGCGGCGGGGCCGGACCGGGCTGTCAGCGTGGGGGTGGGCGGCGGGGCCCGGGCGGTGAGAGGGGATGGGCCGGGGAGGCCCCCGGGCCTTTGTCTCGGGTGGGTCGCGCGTGGGGACGGCAGGGAGCGGGG
>WYEA01001502.1:0-46993 GCA_033558465.1 Alcedo atthis
TTTAATTTATTTTTATTATTTAATATTATTTATTATTATTATTTAATAGCACAGAGGGCAGAAATGCTTTGTTTGATTTTGTGTTCACTGAAATCATAGCTGGCCTCCCAATACACTGCAGGTTGACAAGCAACAGTGATATTCTATCTTGAGCACCTTGCTTATAACATTTTATAGAGAACTTACAGCAAATTATTCACGTGGGTTTATGCTGCTTTTCCTCTCACCTTCCAAGTTTGATGTGATGTAAAAAGAAATTTTATCAACTGGAAGCTTTTCTCTTTCATAATAACAACTGGCATTGATTACTCTTATAATCTTTGAGAAGTTTCCTACTACTTCATACTAAATAGATGTGTAAGTACTTTGGTTTCTCCTCTCCCACAGTTATTTTTACCAAATTGATGAGGTTTGGTTTGGTTTTTTTTCTCACCCATGGAGCTAGTGTGAAGCCAGGGAGAGAACACCAGATTGAGAGATTACCTGTGCCAGTTAAAATGATTATGATCCAAAAATTACAGGATTTTTTTTAATCCAAGAGTGTTGAATGAGTAAATTTAAGGGCTTATTTAAAATGTTGCAGATACAGTTAACCAAGTTTTCTATGGTGAACATATTTATTTGAAACTGTGCATGTTATGTTGCAGAAAACATCTGCTTTTGAGTGTTTTTGTATTAATATTCAAGTGTTCATTGCCATCCTTTTACCATACTAATCTACTTTGGCTTGGAGCAAGTGTACAACATAATGGACTTTCTTTGTAGATTCAGAAACAAATAAAGGATGATTTGGTGGCATTAGCCAGATTCCTTGAAAATAACATCTCTCATTGCAGAAAGGTAAGAGAAATGTTTCACAGAATATATCTGAGCTTGAGGCTTAAATTTAAAAGATGGATTTAGGATGCATCAAAGAAGAAAAATTGAAATTATCTTCTGTAAATTTACAATTGTATGGTAACACTTCCTCTCTCAGTGGCAATCCTGTGGCTGGAATGCTAACTTTTCTGGCCTTTGCCCTCAAAATATGATTTTACTTTTACCTGAAGTACTTTTGAAGCTTCTTGTATGTATCTTCCATTTTTTTTTTGTGCTGATATGATCAGCTTATCCACCTGTTTTAGGTTGCAAGCCCTAATGTAATTGAATTATAGCTACTGCAATAGTTTGTCAATAGTAACTGCTATTTTGAATGAAAAGCCAGTGATTTAATCTATTTTCTAAGAGCCAGACTTTTTTTTTTTTGCCTGTCAACATTTTGCATTTCTTATTGGAGAAATCTAACTGGATCTATTTTATTTTTTGTGACTTGTGTGTCAGAGTTGGCCAGCTTTCTGCAACTGAATCCTCAACAGGCATGTTTAATAGTTAATCTAATGTCATGTATTTGGTTCTTTTAAAACTTCTCTTTATTAATACAGAAAGAAAGAGAATCTCAATTGCCCGAAAAAGAATCTCTCTGTCAGGAAATAAAGAGAAGCACCAATATTGCTGCAAAATACTTGGAATTGGAGCAGTGCCTAGCTGAAGTCTGTCACATCATTTCTTCTATGTTACAAGGTATTTAGCTGGGTTATTAACTGTCTACAGTAATAACCTGGGGACTACAGCAGACCTGGAAAGCAAGATGAGGGAGAGCTACATCATTGCACAATGCTATTTTAATTTATTTTATTTTATTTTATTGTTTTTTAGGGTCATGCAGAAACACAAGCCCTCTCAGGAATTTTGCAGAAAAGATTTGTGTCATAGCTGGCTATTTTAACAACTCTTTCAGTTCATTTGCCTTGTCTTCTGCAAACAATCCTATCCAGAAAGTGCCCGTGCCTTTTATCAACTTGGATGAGTTGGAGCCTCTTGTTGATTCCATTATTATGAATTTTGAACTTGAACAAGGACAGTTATCACTGAAATCTCCAGCTTTTCCTAGTGAAACTACTAAGACTGAAAGAGGACAGGTGGAAACAGGTCAAGTTGAATTTCCTTGGAAGTGGAAGGGGATTCCAAAACACACAGACAACCTCCAGTGTTCATTTCCTGCAGAACTTTCAGCTGGTAGGATAGAGTGGGTATAAAATGCAGTTATCAAGAAAGATAGATTATGTGGATATCAATTTTTTTTTAACTCTTTTACTTACCTCTGCTGCATCATTGTCTAAAATTATGCCTGCAAATTAAAGTGTTTTTTATACCTGTTTTTTTTTTAATGCAATTTTTTGTGTATAAAGATTTTGATTTATTTAAGATGTTATTTCTGCAGGGGGAAACTGTAAGAGATGGTCAAAGTACTTCACAACCTTATTTGGTAAAAGCTTTTTTTAGGTAGTTTTTCTACTCCAGAAATTTATGCTGTTACTTGGTGATTTTGTGATATTCTGGAGAAAATGGGGAAAGGTAATTTATGCTGAACCAGTACCCACATATTTATTTTTTTTTAAGACAAGTATATCTTAATATTTCATCCAAAAATGTCTTTGCTATCAAAAACATTCAACAATTTTTATTGCAATTAATCATTTCCTTCTTGCACAGTGATGTTGCTGAATTTTTTTCCTACTGTAAAGATTTTTTACAAGTCTCTTCAAGGGTTAGCAAAGTATATTCAGATTTTTATGCTTTAAAAGTGAAGAGAAGCCTAGTGTAGTTCTACCTCTGTAAATGTAATCTTTGTATTCAGCTGAAAGCTTCAGAAAACACAATTGAGAAGAAACAATGATCTATTATAAGCATGAGCATTGTAAATAGTAAAACTAGATCCTTTGGCAGTTTTCTTCTGTATAAAGTTGTTTTTGAGACCTTCCTTTGTAATAGAGAGTACTTCTGGCTTGCTGAAAATATTGTAAAGATCTGAAATATTAGTGAGATGTCTTCTGTAGTTCCCAAGTGAAACAAAACAAACCAAAAAACCCCACTTTTTGCACTTGTTTTTCTTAAGAACCTTAACAGCACATTTACAAGCTTAATGCTCAAATTAATCTGTATCTATTCATGTCAGAATAGCTCATCCTTTCCATTTTTTCCTGCTAATAAATATACTGGTCTTATGTCAAATCCCCACTGAAAAATTACATTTGAGTGTGTTACTGATGTTCCACCTGCCAGTATTAATTACTTGCTTTTGCTCTTGCATTGACTGAGAAGCATTGCTCAGAAAACATCTTTGGTTTTGTAGTTCTATGCATTATTATCATAAAATATTTATTTTTAATTTTGTTTGGTCTGGTTTTTTTTTTTTTATAATGAAAGGTACATTCTTCACACACTTGGAGCTCAAACTGACTTTCAGTTTCCAGCCTTTCTGAAACTCAGGTGAGGCAGACAAATGGATTTTGGACAGAATTTTAACAGCAACCTTAACCATATCCAATTCAGCTTTTGCAGGACAAATGAAAACATTGCCAGTTATTTCCTGATGCTGTTTTGTTGTTGATTTGGGGTTTGTTTTTTTTTTCCATGCTAACCAACTGTGTCTAAACAGTCAGTCTAACCAGTCTCTCTCTCCTTCACACTGTGAATACTCTCTTGACATTTTAGGGTAATGTGTTAGCAAAACCACTCTCCTGCTAGTGTTTTCTTCACTTTGGTGCCCTTGTTAGAGTTCTTCATCACTGAAATACTTCATTCTTGCAATATACAAGAGCCCATGCATCAGCAGAGTGAGCTAGTGCTCTCATCACATCCTGCATTCATACAGCAGAAGCCTAGCTCAAAACCATCCCCCCCATCCTATTGCAACAGGCACTGCTAGGAAAAGATTGTTCCTGGCTTTCTTATAGGTACCCTTTAAGCATCAAAAGGCCACCTTAAGGTCTCCCAGGTCCTTCTGCCCAATCGCCTTTTGATTTAATAACAGAATTTTTAAATCAAGTATTGAATTTTCTATAACTAAAATAAATCACAGGATGGTGTTGGGACCTTTAAGATCAAGTCCCACCATTAACCCCGTGCTGC
Source organism: Alcedo atthis (assembly GCA_033558465.1). Taxonomy (NCBI): domain Eukaryota; kingdom Metazoa; phylum Chordata; class Aves; order Coraciiformes; family Alcedinidae; genus Alcedo; species Alcedo atthis. Next base: position 3,952 of record WYEA01001502.1, read on the forward strand.
CAGCTCACCACTGTGTCCCTCAACACCACATCTATTTCATCTTGATAAGTCCTACTGCTTAAAAAATAAATAATGAAAAATAATGAAAAATAATGAAAAATAATGAAAAATAATGAAAAATAATGAAAAATAATGAAAAATAATGAAGTATCTATTTTATGATAGTTTAGCATCAACTATTGAAGATAACCACCCTAAAAAATGGGAAAATTAACTTTCCACTGCATCCACTAGATGGGAGTGTTTCACCAGGGTGCACCAGGGAAGCTTTTTCATGCAGCATCTCCTAAAGGAGGCTTGAAAGGAATCACATCCCCACCTAAAACTTAACACCAATACCCTATTTGTTAAACAAAATCAACCAAAACTCCCCCGCAACACAACAAAACAAGCAGAAAACCAAACAATCCCCAAGCCCACATACACACAAAAACAGTTTATAGAGAAAAATCAGGTTGAGGGGGTTTTCTAGTTTCTAGAATAACTTTGTTATAAATTCCCTGAAGTAATTATGACTCCTATAGTTCAGTTGTAACAATGAACTTATTATATAGTACAGTTATAAAAATATAATACAGTTGTAACAATAGTTATATGTAAAAATATGTACTATCCTAGGATTATTTTTCACAGTTTAGCATTTTCACTGTAATAAATTTAACTGTGTTAATTTTTTTCCCTTTCAATAGTGTGTAACTTTGCTTTTGCAAATTATACTTCAACAACTGGGTCAAGGATGAAATTTAGACTGGAACTTGGAAATTTGGGTGTTCCCTGTTGTAAGAGGTGAATGAAAAATAACTGTTTTCTATTGCACTAAGTATTAGGAAAACCTGGCAATGTCTTCAAAGAAACTCAATAATAATTGAGTTTCTCAAAAAGCAACTACAACAAATCCTTGTTTCAACTACTAAGCATGTTAAATATGTATTTTGCAGACAGATCAGTAAGGTCAGCTTTGGATTAATCTCCTATCTCTGAAGTCTTGCACTTACAGCTAGGGAGTTGGGTTTTTTGGGTTTCTTTTAGACTGATTTTAGACAGATTCTAGTTTAAAGAGAGGCTTTGTTTTTGTAGAGTATGAATGTACTAGGATCATAATAGCTGCAGTTTGAGCTCTCCAACTTCTGATGCTACTGAGTCACCCCAAAACTATCTCCTCCTGCAGCAGCTGGGAACTGCATGAAGATCTACAGTGTGCTTTGTAAAGGTGAGGAACTACTTCTCATTTAATAGATGAAAGTATTCCAATGGATTAGATGGTTCCTATCAGTTGCAAAACAAATCAGTATTTATCTTTATGAACAGCTCTTATTGAAGAAATAGACTCCTAATTTCTGGAGGATCTGCTTAACTGACATTTTTTATATATATATATATATATATATAAAATTTTTATATTCCTGAAGAGGCCCTTTACTCTATACACTTGTGACATTAGCCCATCAAAATTACAGGGATTTCTGTGTACTGTGTCACTTCCCCATTTGGTTTGTTCTGGAATATTTCCTGCCTTTGCACCTGTCAAAACAAGATGAGATCAGGTGCAGTCATCTCCTACCTACAGCAAAGGGAATTTTAAGCCAAACTCTGGGTTGTTTTTGTTTGGTGGGGTTTTTTTAGACAACAACAGTTCAAAACAAAACACACACAAATAAACCAACCAACAAATACAAAACACACAGAAACCCCACAAAACAAACACAAAACCCTGAGAAAAATATGCATAAATGTGAATCTTTCAGTGAATGGAAACAAAACCTCTGATGTTTGACTTAAATCAGGGATTTTTGGTTCAGATAGTTTAGTCTATTAGTTTAGATCTAGTTGATCAGTTTGGGATTTTTTTTTTTTCCTACCTGCTCATTTTGAGGCTTCTGCTGTCCAGGAGGCAGCAACTGCTCTGGGAAACATCCTTTAAGTTTATTAACACTAACACCTGCCCCAGGAAGGTGCTGTTCAGAAGCAGCAGCAGTGGACTCGTCTAATTTCTCAATTTGTGGCTGTACAAGGATTATTCCCGAGATGAATGAGTGTTCTCTGCAAACTACAACCAGGGAAAACCCTGAGATTCTTACCTCAGAATGCTCTCCTCAACTCAGAAAACAGCTTCCCAGTTAACTAGTCCAGCAGTTCATCCCTCAGCCATTACTGGGTTAACAGCAGTGACAGGGCAGTTGTATTTCCACTTCTGGAAAACAGTTCTACTGGATAAAATACCAGTATCAAGTGTTTCGAGAAGAACAGGAAATTAAAAAGCAAACAAACCAAAAACCAACCCTAAATCTAACCATATAAATTCAGTAGTTATGTCAGCACAGAGTACAAGTAGATGCATTCCTCCATGCACAGTGTGCACACCATGGCAGGCACAGCTGAACACTGCCACCTGATCTGGGGCTGGAAGTTAATGATGAAGAGTTACCCAAAACCTCCTGGTCCAAGAATGCAACAGAAAAAAAGAAAAGTGAAAAGAAGCCTGCTCCTTCCAGACAAGGCAAGTGCCATGGATCACTCCTCTGAGCTACCCAAATCTACCTCACATCTCATCTAAGCACAACCAAAAAGCCATTTTCAGTGGGGAAATGCTTAATACCAACATTTTCACAATTACAAGGTTGAAGAAATTACAATTTCTTCAACCCATTCATTCAACTGTTCATGAGGCCATGCTGTGAACTGAGTCAACTGATGTGGCAATAAAACCACTTTTTTCCTCCCCTGATTTGCTTGCTTTGTTGAAGGTAGATCCTGATCTAATCCACTGTCCTTTCCCAAACCCACTTCAGCTTGTAGCACAGAGGGAGCAGCAAAGCACTGCAGAGGAACAGAGCAGCTGAAAATGCCTTTACACAGCACTGCTGCTCAGGGCTTTGTTAGGAAACCATGACCCAAACCCTCCAGCTCAGGAATGCTGCCCCACACTTGGCCAAAAGGCCAGAGCTGACTAAGCCAAAATATCTTCTTTCCTCATGAGTTCTGAAACCCTGCTAATCCAGAAAGAGAGTGTGGGGGGGGGAAAAGGGATCAAAAATAGAAATATGAAAGGGGGTTCCTCCTCCTACCCCCCAAAACAGCAGAACTTGAGATTTTTTTTGTTTGCTTAATGCTTAATAACGACTATTCATTGTATTGGTATTACAACTGCCTTTTGTTTAAGAAAATGTGATGACCACATAATAAACACAGTTTTATTGTCATTTGCAGTCTGCTTCTGTGAGGGGGGTGGGGAGAGGACTGCAATTTAGTTTCCACAGCTCACCCAGAGCTTTAGCTCTGCCCAGTATAGAGATAAAGGAGCAGCTCTCAGTGTCCTGACTGGCTGATACTGGGAACTGGGCTGAAATAATTAAAACTCTCAACACAGGGTGAGATGCATCAAGAAAAGATATGAGACAGAAGAAGGGGAGAGGAAGAAGTCTCGTAACATAATGAGATGTTTATCTATAAAAAGTTGCCCACTTCAAAGCAAGAAGGGCTCCAATTCCCTGGTTAAAAAAAAATAAAAAAAATAAAAGCTTTTAATTAAAAGATCAGTCAAACATTTTCCACAGTCAAGCAGCCTCAAAGAAACTATGTGTGGAGGAGGCTGAGAGTAATTTCCAACATGATTAGTCCATTCGTCAAACTCAACAAGGTTTTATGAAAGCAGCATTTCTCAAGATGCAGAAGATAAAGATTGAGGGGCTGAGGATATTTCCACCAAGAACACTGCCTCTTCCCTCCATCCTCAGCAGCTTTTGCTCAAGAAAAGCCTGAATTCAGAGCTTTGTGCCTCCCACCTTGGGGCAAGATCAGTGGTAGAGCTGGGACTGATGGAGAGTCAGATGGACACAGCTTCAGGCTGAGCAAAGATACTGCCACGTGCTCCAGGAGGCCTGGAAACAGAAATCTTTCTGTACATTGCATTAGCCAGCTGCCAACAAGCCTGTCTCCTGCACACAGACTCCCTAAAAACCTTTAAGGATTTAAATAAATGGAATCATTTTTCTGGAACACTCTTTCTGCTCAAGTAATGTTATTTGCAGCTGGGGATGGATGTGATGCCACTGCCATATCCCTTTGCAGCATTAGGTTACCAGCATGATGGCCAATGCTCCTGGGAACAAGCCACGTCATGTTTTTATGCTTGTCTTTTTTCTGAGCAAACAGGATTGTGACAACTCACCTGTGACCAGGTAAAATGCTGCTTTTTCTCTACAGGCTGCAATTTAGCAGCTATTTTATCACAGCACAGCTGAACACCAGGGCCATTGTAGTCTGGGTGAGCTGGTGCTGAGCTCTCCAAGCAGAGAATGCCAGTCCCTGCAGTGACTGGTGCTCATGGAAACTCAGCCTCATCCCTGCTTTCCAGCTGAAAATGGTGATTAATGGACCTCGCTGCTGAGCTGGTTCCCTTCTGCACACACACACAGAGAACTGCCTCTCCTTTATTTCAGGAATCTGTCTGTGAATAAATATTCAGATATATTTTTTCCCTCTCTCATCCCTGTCTTGCAGAGAACCTGGGTCCTGCCACCGAATTGATCTTTATCCACACCCTTGTAGAAACAACCCCTGGTAAAGTGATTATAGGAGGCACAACTACATGGTATTGTATGGACTTCTATATGTCCAGTATAAATGTTGCCATATCAAAATACAGAAGACCTTCAGGGTGTGGAAAAAAATACAAAAAAAAAACAATCCTCCAGATGCAGGGAAGAAACCACCTTCCCACTCTAATTTGTTCATGTTAATTAAACCAGCTTTTTCTGCTTAGTCCATCCCATCTGGGGATTTCTCCCAAGTGGTCAGAGACAGTTCAAACTGTGATGATCAGGAAGACAATACACTCAGTTTCTGCCTTTTTCTCCACAGTATTTCAAAAGCTTGACTTTGCTGTATTTGCTTCACACACTCCTGAAACAGTCACGTGTCAAGATGCTTTGGCACAAACCTATCTAAAAGAAACCCTTATGGTAAAAGGCAAAATTCAAAGGCTGTAAGAAAGTCATATGAAAACCTCACAGGTTTTTCTGCTGAATTCAAGAATCCTACTGCAATGGCCCGAGGCAAAAGCTGTGTAGAAGGGCAGTGTCCTCAAAGATTGAGTTTGCTCAAGCATTTTGTCTCTCTAAAGCAGCCTTTACATTAGACATGGAGCAGATCACTGAAAGCAGTAACTATTTACCATTCATCAACTTTTCCTGAATACTGGTCACCAGTTCATGGCAAAGAAATGGGAAAAAAAAAAACAAAAAAAAAAACCACAAAAAACATAAACTACAATTCAGTAAGGGAATTCAGTAAGTGTGTCTAATGACTAACTGCACCCTGTCCCTAGAGCTCCTTTCCATAGGTTAATAAATGTAACTTCACTGAAGTTTCTGGTCAAATTCTTCCTTGTTTCAGTCGTGTCCTGCTTTCACTGTTGACATTTAACAGCTAGCACTGAAGCATCCATCACAAGAATGAGAGAAACAGAACTCAGCTCCCAGAACATGGACACATCTACTTAGTCCCTAGTATTTCCTAAGCAACTCAGTAAATTTTAATTGAGATAAACCTACACAGTCCTTCCATCCTGGTAACTAATGGAAGGATTATGTCTTTGTTTCAGCCACCACATCCCCTCCACGTGCTCAGAACTGGACCCTGCAGACTCATGTTAGCTTTGCATTTTCCCACTCAAAATGAAATTCACCTATAAGAACTTCACATTTAAATACTGCTGTCAATAAAAATGTCAAGCTTGGTAGTTGTGTGCTCTGCAGGCTGATGAGAAGGGCAGAAAGCAACAGTTCTGTTTTATTTCTGCAGCCTGAGAGAACTGCCCAGCGAGCACAGATCACACAAGGACAGCACACCCTGCCCCAGAACATGCAATCCATATCCACTGATGCCTAGGGAAAAACAGCACTGCTCCAGGAGATGTAATAGATGGAATGTTCCAAAAGTGATCTGTGAACATAAGTCTGCTTTGGATTAAAGGAACCAAAAGGCTGATTAATGGAAAAAAGAATCTAGTGGTTTCTATAATCAACAGAGATCCTCAGCTTTAGATTACCTTTAATCATCATGCTCAATTTCCTTGGAGATATAACATGGGAAAGTATCAAAAAATAATTCAAGTATCAAAGATTTCTCAAATTGCTAGTGAGTCTGAGAGAAACACAGAAAAATTAACTAAGTTCTATTCAAGCTATACAGTGCCAATGAAATCAGATCTAAATGTTTTGCTTTGGTTTTACAATTTCATGTTGTTCTGAAAGCTGCACTCCCTGTGGAAATCAGGAGACTTAGTGAAGGGTAAATTAGTAAAATAGAGGAAGAACTGAAAAAAACAACAAAATATATACAAGAAATTAGTGTGCTGAAATATTAGCAGAAGCTCCAAAATACAGGACTCCTTCAGAACAACTGGTGAATCCCTCCAGAGCTCTGCAAGGTTTCAGTGGCAAGGCCAAAGTGCCTCTTTCTCCAATTTCTTTGGCTAGCTTTAAGATCTTGAGGAACCAGATACAACCCAAACAAGATGATTTGCTTTTTCTCCAAGGCCAGCAGCAGTCCCTCCTCCTTTCACCCTTTTCCCCCATTCAAGTCATTTAATACTGTGTCAGAACCAACACAGAGCCACAAACATCCACGGGCTGTTTCCTTCTCACCCTGTCACTGTCAAGCCAATTGCAGCACATTAAACTAATGAAACAGTCTTCAAGAAAATTTGCTTTTACATTTCCTACCACACTAGATCTACTATTCATAGATCCTAAAATACCACCAGCACTGGGGCAAAAGCTGAGTCTGCAGAGCTCTGACCACAGGACAAGCTCTTGCTAACCAACTCATTCGGTGAGGTTCCCAGCAGAAGCTGCCTCCCTTCATCCAAGAATGGCTTTAATTTTCATCAGCAAAACACTCTTAACACAAAACAAAATGCAGAAACCACATCCTGCTGCCTGCCATGCCCTTCAACTTCTTCTTGGGAAAAAAAACTGTTGGTCCTGCCCCCAAAGAAAGTCCAACCACCCAGCACATCCTCCTGCCAGCACCAGGCCCTTCCCTTGGCACAGGACAGCTTTTCCACTAGTTTAGCACTCGTGAGCTTCTCATCTTGGGATCAGGGGACTTCAGATTATCACTTCACTTTGCCTCAAACAGATCATTTCAGAGGTAGCAAGTTAGTCATGCTCATGACTAAATTCCTCTAACAGGCTGGTCCAAACTGTGACATATTCTCTTGGCCGTGCTCGCTCCACTGGCCTGCAGAGCAGAGCAGAGCACTGCCATTCAACATCTGTTTGGTGGAATTTCTGAACTGATTTAATGATGTCAGGCCAGTCAAATCACATCACAAGGCTAATCAACAGAGCTGGCCCTAACTGCCCTTGGAATTGAAGCTTAATTCAAGTAAAAATTACCCTCCAGGGGAAAATCAACTTCTTCAATACCACTTTAATCAACAGCATGTTACTATTGTGAAGAATGAGAGCATTTGTATAACCCCCATCTAAGAATGGCTTGTAAGAGGAAGAGGTGACTAAAGAATTAAACTATCCACTGGAGAGCAAACTGTGGTTTGTTGGCTCCACTGGGAACAAAAGGTCTAGGGCTCGCTGCCCGAGCTCCAAGAGGACATGACTTGCTGTCGCTATTTCCATGAAAGCTGTTATGTGATTCATTAGCTCTGCTGGCCCCTCTCACCTCCCTCCCTTCCCCCCACACCATCATTAAACTCATCTGTTCTCTCCAGCTCTAGCTTGGCAGCAACGGAGTGCTGACATCTCACGGAGTTAAAATGAACGTTTCCCCATGTTTAGAAGACAGGAGAAAGGAAGAGAAGCAAATAAGGCTAAAGAGAATATCCAGAAGAGATCTGACTACACACCTCAAAAAACAGAGCTCACCAGAAATAATATTTCTCTACAACACCCTTTATCTTGAAAGCCTCTGTGTGCTTTACAAGCTAGAAGCCCTATGCTGAAGAATCCCTTCCTCAAACAGAAAATGAAGCCACCCCCAGGCCAGGCCCAAGCAGACATAAGAAAACAGATCAATACTGGCTCAGTGTACACATGGACATTTGATATCCTCATCCAAGCCATCTAAGCATGTTTTACAAATAAGCACAGTCCCAAAAAAAAAAAAAATACTCTAACCCTTGGATAACCCCACCAAGCACCTTGTTCCAACTGGAGAAGTTAACATTTCCCATTCAACTGCTTCTTTCAAGAAAGTTTTTGTATGTACTGAGTCATTTTTCTCCCCCCACCTCTTCCCGAAGCCATTAATCTCCACATCACCTGCAGATGTTTAGAGGACAAACAAACCCCCAACCATTGCTGTGTCAACTGGTGTCAAAGAATCCCAGCTCTCCCAAACAAAGGCTGCCTCACTGTTTCCAAGGCAAAGGAGCATTGGAAAGGTTTTCTCTCAGTAAAGGAGGTGTAATGGGTAACACTGTGTTCTCCTGAGTAACTCCCATGAAATGTTCCAGCTACTTCACCAGTGTTCTGCTCTCTCTGTGTAGACTAAGGGCTGGGGTAGCCAGTTTCAAAACCCAAAAACTAACTCTGCTGACAAACTCCAGTGATGTTTACTGGTGCCTTGCATCTTTCCCTGTACTACTTCATAGATGTTTTCATTCTAAAACCTCCACATGCTTTGTAAATATGAACATTCAGAGCACTCGGGTATAGCAGGGAAAGTAACCTCTTGAAAGTAACAGCTCTGACAAAAAAAATGATGCAAACTTGCGTGTCACATCACAAAAGTTCTTACAAGTGATTGTAAAAGTGGTTTAAAGTAAGCTTTAAATTAGAAGTCAGGAAAAGCCTATAGAATCTTACATTATTATGAACAATCTCCTCTAATCCTTTACAGACTCATTAGACACCAGCAGTGGATGACTTCACAAGACACAGAGTGTCTTCCCTTCCTCCACCTCTCCACAATCCCTTCCTCAGTAAGCTACATTTCCAGTTCTCCTCTATTAACCTGTTAGCTTCAAACTGCTCAGCTCAGGGGGCAATAATTTCCTTCCTGTTCCTTGACCAGCCCACCCAGAATTTGGGATTATCCCAGATGTATCCTTACATCCCAGATCTGGATTGTCAGCTGTCGAGTCAGGATCACTCACATGGGCACTGCCAGGCTGAAGTGTTGCTCCCAGGACCTGTATTATTATATTTAGTTTTGAAACTAAAAAATATCTTTGGCATAGAACTGTAGCCTTGTTAGCTATGAATGCTCATCTCCTATTATTCCTATTTACAGCTAACAGAACCATAAAGATGGACATAAATGTTTCCTGATAAGAAAAATAATTAAGATGACCCTGAACATCGTGCTTGGGGAAACAGGTCAAGATCTGTTTGTCTGTAGTTAAAGCTGAATGATGAGCTAGATCATTAGAGGCCCATTCCTGAGTTTTATTCTGGTTCTTCAAGAAGGACAAGACTTAGAGTACTACAGTTACTCAAGATGGAAGTACTCCTGAACACACACTGAATTAAGTTCAAAGCACAAACAAAGCCCACCACTGAGATTTTTCAGTGCATCACGTTCTAATGTGAACAACAAATTTTGCATCCTGGTTGATACAAGTCAACACAAACTCCACACATCTTTACATTACCCTTAGACATCCAAAGCCAGAGCTCTCACACGGGAATATATTGTCAGAAATTATTTTGTCAGCAGAGACATTCCTTAAAGCTTTTTTCAGGATTAAACAGTTTTGAGCATGTAGTTCACTGTGGTTTTTGGTCACTCATACCTAACAGCAAGGACATATTAAAAGTACAGCCTACACTTAAAAACTGAGAAGTTTCATAAGGGTTTAGGTGCAACAGCAGCATAAGTCTCCTTCAATAAAAAAATAAATAAATCACAGGACAAGAGAAAACAAAAGATGAAAGAGATTTTCAAAATCCACATGGGGTCTGCAGCTCATTTATCATCTCTGTTAATAGCAATAAGCTGTTCAAATCCCACCAGTGGCCCTGCAAAACCACAATCCATTTTCTCAAACTCAGGTCAGAAGTTAGCAGTGCACCTCCCCATGCCATTATCCATCTCTCCCTTGGTTTATTATCAATACCACCCCTCCTCAAATGACAGGAACCCGTTTAGTCCCAGCAATACTCCCTCCTATAGCTGGCAGCGGCCGGTCAGATATAGATTGCAGGGGCTGGGGATGGAGGCAGACATTTTCCAGCTTAAACTTTAACTTTCCCTTAGGGCAGCATTTCTTCTGGTGACTGGATACTGGCAGCTTTTGTGTTCTTCATTAGCCTGCTGATTAACATACTGCCAGAGAGTTCTCCCCTACACCTAACTGCTGTTCCAGCACTCACTGGCAGATCCATTGTGAGACCCCAGAGCAGCAGTGCAGCATTGTCTGCCTGTTTCCTCACTGCCCTAGAGACCAGGTATTCCATTTTAAAACAGGAGCTACCTATCTAATGCAAAGTCGTGAAGAAACCCTGATAAAGCAATAACAACTTTAATGGAATTTTATGAATGAATTTCCCATGGCAACAGTATGAAACAGCGTGTCAGGAAATACAACTGATCCCAGTTTGATATGTTAGAGGGTTCTAAGCTTGAACAGGACAAAGCAATAAACAGAAAAAATCAGCAGGCCTACTGGATTTTTGGTTTGGTTGGTTTTTTTTCCTCCTTCAGCATATGAGAAATGAGCAAAATAAATCAAAAGGCAACCAGACCAGGAGTAAGAGCACCGGGAACAAATGACCAGCCTTCCTGGTGTGCACTAGAGCCTTCAGCATGCGGGGCATTGGACAGACCTGATACCAGCTCCTGGCTCTCTATGAAATCTGCTACTGATTAACATGCAGAGCACTTACACTTCTGAAAGGACAATGGTGGGAAGACCTTCCACAAAGGCATCATTTTCAATTCGAAGGCCTGGAAAATTTCAGGCCTCAGGCCACGAACAATGGTGAAGGCGAACCCAGGCAAGCTGCAGATCCCGACAAGTTGTACGTACATCACCAGCTAAGCTTTGGAACTTTTGAGCTGCATCATGCAGACTCTGGATAAAACAACATCTGTCAGGCAGTTAAGGTCTCTCCCGGGGAGGCATCCTGCTCCCAGCTTTCTAGCAGGAAAGCTTCCCTAAGGACGGTGCTGGGATCTCAGGTGGGGAGCAGCACCAAACACCATTTCCGAGGCAGCAGGTAAGCAGCAGCAATTGCTGGAGGTGGCTCGAAGCCATCGGCACGAACTCTGACAACAGCCTCTTGTTCCCGCTCCGTGGGACACGGCGGGAAACCCCCCCCGAGCAACACCCACCCCGCCAGCCCCTGCACTAACAGCCCCGGCATCTCGCCCGCTCCGTACAGACCTTGCTCGTGCTCCTCGGCTCTCCCAGGCTGGTTGCCCATCTTCGGTGCCTCTCCCGGCTCCCGGCCGAGCTCCTCTAGGCCCCCGGCGCCCCGCTCATGCCGGTGTCGGCGGAGGACCTGCCCCGAGCCGCCGCTAACGTCGCCGCTTCGGGCAACTTCAAAAGGCAGCGCTCGACCGGCTCCTTCCTAGTTCCTGGCCCCAGGAGCGGAGCCTGCTGCTCATGCTGAAGCGGCCGCGGCTCTCCCTCCTAACTCATTACAATGTTATGCGGCGAAGGCCGGGCCGTGCAGTTAATTAGCTGCCTGAGCGCTGGAATAAAAGGAGGGGGAGAACGAGCGGCAGCGAACGGGCGAGCGCGCCGAGGAAGGAGGAGACTCCCCGAGTAGGGGAAGCCACCCAGGGGCAGGCAGAGCGAACTGCAGGCGGGTCCAACAGAGGCAGGGGTTTGTCGAGCCCTGCTGCAGCCGGCAACCAGGCTCCCCCCCAGGGAAAAACCTGGCTTGGAAGCTCAAAGCAGCCCCGGCTGCAGAGGAGGGAACGGCCAGAGCTGTTTCTAGCCACACAACAGGCAAGTGCAAATCAAAATGCTGACAGGCAGCTGGGAGGGAAGAAGGGGGACGGACCCTCAGCAAAGGTGAGAGCATCCAAACGCCTCCAAAGCAAAGGGAAAATGCCCTCAATTCACAACACCCACCACATGCTGACCATGGAGCAAACAGACCCTGCTGTAGGTCTGAGTGTGGATCGAGGAGACACAAGCAGCTGGGTAAGGACACCTCGTAACCAGGACACAACAAGAATTAGGGGATCAAACTTCAGAAATGCTCAGCACCTTCTGAAAACTTATACACCCAAGAGATGCTGAAATGAAAATGGAGCTCCTCTGAAAACCTGACCATGATTGTGAGGATAAGCCCCTTCTGAAAAGCCCCGTGATATTTGTTCCAGTGTCCTCCAGGGACTATTCCTGGGTGAGCTTGAGCATCCCCAGCTCTTCGTAGCCTTAGCTGGTGCTGAGAGTGGTCAGCACACTGAGGGTTCACCTCCATATTATAGAAACCAATGTACAGGATACACTGAATACTATTATAACCTCATTACCTTTTCTGAATTAAGGATGTGGTATTTTATTAGGCATAAAAACCTCTCAGAGTGATTTCCTAAATTCCCCCTCATGCTAGTTCCTCACAAGCACTGAAAGAAACAACCATGAAGCCCAGCAGCAGAGGCATGAGGCAGCCCTACCCACTGAGACTGGCCAACAGTCAGTTGTTCAGAGAATAAATCAAGGTGTTATACAGTAGAACAGGGTGAGGTAGTTGTGAATCTGCAATTTTTCACTGTTCTTGTTCTAATACTTTCTGGATGAAGCTAAATGTTTTCATACAGCTCTCCATATTTGGATGGCTTGAAACAAAATTCCTGTTTATTTCTACCTTGTACATGTCAAGTCTAAAATGCTTTGTTTACTCAATAAGCCATAAAGTCCTATTAAAAAAGGATCATTGTTATTAGATTTGTTTTCTAAAAGTTCTCTCACAGTCTCTCAAGTCTTTGTACTTCTTAGGATGGATATAAACATCCTCCAACTGCTGTCAACATGGATCTCCAAGCCAAAGGGATTCTGTTATGGACCAGAGAGTCCTTCTGCTTTTCCTCAGCAGAATTCACCTGAGGGACTGTAGAAACCAAGATAATCTCTTGGGTTGATAAAACCTGACACTGAGCATTTATTATTTCAACACCTGCTTTCTATTTCTGTAACACGAAAGGGAATAGAGTAACAGGGTCCCAGTACAGCATGGGGTGCAAGTCTGGAGCAATTATCAAGTATAATCACCAAGTCAGAGCAAACACAACTCAAATTAGCACAGAGAGACTCATTACTGGAAGACATGACCTGTTATTTTTGACAGTGGCATGAAACATAACTCAGAACATTCTAACACCTTACTAGGGAGAATGATGTCAGGTGAAAGACTTCTAGCCCAAGTCCACAGTACAAGGTAAAGGTATTAACACAGCTGGAGCCTGAGCAGAAGCCATGGATAAGAGATTGCTGCTTAGGGAGCTTGCAGCTCAAACCAAGGAAAAAGGAAGGAATAATGGCAAGCATGACTTCTAAGGTGGTGACTAGGTAATAAATTTTGACAGACATGTGGCTAAATCTTTAGGCAACTGTTATCTGAACATTTTATTTTCCCTTCCTCTTCTAATAGAGGTATCAAAATGAATAAGTGAACCATTTCATCTCTATAAATAGATTTGCTGGTTTCTCCCTAGGCATGAAGTTTGACTCATCTCTTTACACTAGCCACTTATGGGATTGCCAATAAAGCCTCACAAACACCCCTTTTCTATATAATGAGAACAGAAATGAATTACTCTAGGTGTGATATATCATTTGACTAGTGAGTTTAAAAAACTCACTAGTCAAATGACAGGATTTGCTTTCAGAGCAAAGAAATCTACAGAGGTGTGTGTATCAGTCACAGCTGTAAACTCCAAAGTATTAGGAATAAAACATTCACATTGAAACCCAGAAGAAAGAGCAAATTATTTTTAACCATTCTAAAAGCTGCATTTTTGTTGTGAGGATAATTAGGGAGGTCACAGTTACAGTCATGGCACAAAATTGCCCACCAGCCTTCCAGGAATCCATCTGAGATGCAGCTGTCAATCTCTCCCTCTTATTTACAGTATTAAAATCTAATGTAAGCCAAAAGCCACTGGAAAAAAAAAGCAAAAACCAAACAGTGGAAAAAAAAATAATACAGGAATGCCAGGCCCTCTGCTGATAGGCATACTGGTTCCACCAGGTCAGCTCTGCGTTCCTTTCTTTCACTCCCTCCCATTCTTTAAGTGCAAACGAGCTGGCAGTCAGCCAAGGCATGCTGGCTGCAATACATTTAGAGAATTTGTGTTAAGGATCCTTTCTCTTCCAACCAGCTCAAGGAAAGCTGATAATTAACCTGAGGCAGGTAGTCGATGCAAGCTTGGGTTGGCTTTGCTGAACAGCTTCATTAAAGAAGCCTGAAGAGAAGTGAAAATAGATTATTTCTTTTCCTGGACTATCCAAGCAGGCTCCCCTTTCTGTTCAGGTATCCCTAGCAAGGCTTTTGTGATCATCACACTGTGCTTATGGCTGGAAGGTACCTTCCCTATACATGTTGGCTCGAGCCAATTACCTGTCAACGATTGACTGAGTCAAGTCATTAGAGTCTAAGGTTTAGCATTTCAGAATCCCTACCACACACAGAATCCTCCTCACTGGCTCAGGTCCCAGGGTGGGAAACATGTGCCAAAGCCACTCTCCAGGGCACATGCAACAGAGCAAAGGGGCTCTGCTTCACAGGCTGTTTTAACAAGTTCTACACAAAAATCTTAGAATGCAGCACACAGAGATTCAGTGCAGTAAGTGTAAATTGTCTAGTAGATTAGGACAGCAATAACAGCAAAAAAAGGTACTTGGTGCAGACAGTGCTGTCAGCAGAAGTTAATTCTTGCTTGTTTAATAATGCAAGATGACTGCAGCCAGCCTGTGAATGCCTCCCACAGAAACTGTTACCCCTCACAGGATCAGGTATCAGAAATCCCATCAGTCACTACAATGCAGTGCTTTCCACTTCCAGTTATGGAAGAAGGTTCATACAATGCAGCCAACAACAGAACAAAAGAATAATTTTGTCAGTTGACCTTCATATGCCACCTTCAGAACAAGAAATCATCCATTGATAGAACTCTCTAGTTTGAGGAATCATGGGACAGAGATCTCAAGCTGACACGTAGCAGAGTTCAATGGCAGGACCACTGCTATTTTTTTTCCCCATTAGAAAACTAGGCAGCATCTAGTATGCAGGCTATCACAGAAAATATCCCTGCAAGAAGAAATAAGAGAAATTGACAAGTAGCTGCCATAAACTGAATCGAGAATGTCAAATTTCATCTACCTCAATTCCTGAGCCTCCAGTTTAGAGATTAGTGGGTGAAATCCTCTAAAGAAAAACTTCTTAGTGGGAGAAATCTCAAGTCTGATTATTTGATATCTGGGGAAAATCAGACAGAGAAAGGATTTTTGATAAGCAACGTCAGAGAGGTTATGTTACAGATTCACATGTGCACCAGTATGTCACCAACAGCCATGCAGGTACTTACAGGTGTGTAGATGTCAATGTGCACTCCCAGCTACACAGAGCAATGGATGTAAATGCAGATATGGAATTACAAGCTGTTTTGCATGTTAAATTTCTGCAGTACATCTTCCCTAGTCGAATGACATCTTGACAAAGCAATATGAGTTTTCCTTTCCTTTTTGTATCAGTTACAGAGCTGGAATCTATTTTTCTTGACAAGAAGCATTATGCAAGGGCTGTGCTCTGTTCTTGGAAAGGGTAGCAAAACACAACTAGATTTCCAGATGAAGTTTTAAGGCAAATATATTGTTCCTAGGAAGCCCCAGCTGAGATTAGTCATATGGTTTGTAGTGAAGTGGAACGGGACATACCAACCTCATTAGTGTCTCTCACACTTGGCTCTTATCTTTCACAAGAAAAGTGAGACAGTAACAAGCCTGAATGAAAAGTGCTGCAACCTTTCTGCAGACCTATAGCAGTCCTTTGATGTGACAGATCACAAAAAGCAGGCCCCATCAAAAACTGATCTATGGGAGAGTAGAAGGACCCCAAGGTCAGAAAGCTGTCCTTCAAAAGAAATCACTTTCCTTTTTCCTGTTCTAATTGGGGTGCATTAGCATCTTAAGAACTGACAACTAGATTTTTCCATTTTTTTTTTTTTAAAGAAAACTTATTAAAAACAAATAAAATACTTTTCTGACTATGTAGAGAAGGTTTCTGGTCTGGATTAGCTTTAAATTAATCTAAAAGGTGACCTCACATCAGAAAGTGACAAACACTTGCCAAGCAGAGAAGTTAGGAGAAAAAAAAAAAAAGAGACAGTAAATTTGGGAGAGTCTATATATTGTTCTCAAATAGGAACCATGAACTGAAGATGTGCAGGTATCATATTTAGTCAGGGGGACAAAAATGTTACAAATGGGGAGGATAATTCACAGGAAAACTGATCAAAGGCCCTCCTTATTGGAACTGATCTCATTCAAACCCAACTGTTCACTGCAGAATACAATCATCAGGTCCTTCTATAGCCTGCACTGATTACCCCAGATTTCTTGGTATTTTTTTTTACTGTTTAATTTACTGGGCTTATTACAACAAGGTGCTTTGTAGTTTCATTTCTAATGCTGGCAATGTTCCACCCTACGATGAGCTGCTTCTGTCCAGGTAACCTGCAGGGCTCAGTCTCAGCACTGCATGTCTAAAAGATCATTGAAAATTTAATGTCTTTTGAGTTTGCCTCCTCTATACTCCTGTACTAGACAGTCTCCAAGCACTGATGTTCATCAACTCAGCAGCCACACACTGAAAAGATAAATACTAAATTAGGAGATTAAAGCAGTTATATTAGTTTCCTACTATTTGAGGCAAATACAACAGGTCTATTTAGATTTAGACTTCACTTAGCAATAAAGATCTGATGAAGCAGCCTAAGAAAACCAAGTCCAGCTCTTACATTTCAAGAATTGATGCTTCATATTTAGCTGGCAAAGCCTGATATAAAAATCAATATACTTGGGAGAAATGAGGATGCCTGAAGTGTTCTGAATGCTTTGGGATTATGTGTTCACCACCCAGCTCAGTCACATCCTGGCTCTCTCTCTTCTCTCATGTCCAGCACAAGCCTCTTTTTTGGTTCCTGTCAAACTTGACAGAAAATAGCTGCTGGCACTGAACTAACATCAAGGAAGCACATGAACATGATTAAATCAGACAGACTTGAGGGAAATGTTCAGGAAGTGCTTGAACCAGGAGCTTGTAGGGAATGTGGGACAGAACAGAGCAAGGAGTGGGAATGTCTACTGGGATCCACTGAGCACGTAATCTCACCTGTCTAAACCTCAAATTTTCCATTTGCAAGGCAGCACCACCATGAAATGCTCTTCCTGAGAGGTACATGATCACATAAGAAGCTTTGAAATACTGTGAAATTGCATTATTTAAGGTTATTTGGTTTGCAAACCTCAAAGGATCAGAATCAAAAAAAAAAATCACCAATTTTCTATAATCCTAGAGAAGAAAGTTCTAGTTTCTCATTAAAATAGAAATGTCTCCATTTAAACATATTTTAAAATAATAAATTCATGATGTGGCTTCATAGGTTGGATGGCTTTACAAGAATATGCATCAAAATAAACAAGATTAGGGACCTCTTCCTCCTGCTTTTCCATTTTCCAGCTCTTTTTCATCTCCTAAGACATTAATGCAAGAGTTCTGAAAGTTTCATTTTAACATAAATCCAAATTGCTACTTCAGGGCAGTATGTGGAAAGACATAACACTGTAGATAAGAAAGTTGAATCCAAGGCAGTTATTTCTCCCTGTGCATTATTTCTCATTGCTTGGCATTTCAAAACTGCCAAGCCCTTAAAGCCAAACATCACAGCACACAACTGCCAGGCAGAATCTGTCCCCAGTCCCATTTTTGGGTCTCCACTTGCCAAGAACAGAGACATGACATTGGCCTCATCTCCCTTCAAGTGACTTAGGATTTCCTGCTTTAGCTTCCAACAAGGCAGACAGGGGTAGTTATGTCAGCAAAAGGCTAAAATTAATAACTGCAACTCCACTAAGGGCAGCATACAAAGGCTGTTCAAACAGGCAATCTTGATGTCAATTATTTATCATCTGCAGCATTTGGAACTCGTGCTATTGCTCTATTGCTCAAGGTCAACACACAGATGTTGGACAGTCACACCCAAAGCAGAAAAGCTTAAGCTGTTTTTTTTCCCCTATTTTGATACCTTGTTTAATTTCTCTTACATAAAACCATAATGCCAAGCAAGTACCACCAAAAGTGTAGCTGGAACTAATATAATTTCAGTCAAATAATCAAATCACTTACTTGAATAACAGACAAAAGAAAACCAATCTAAAAAGCACAAACAAGGAGGGGGTGGGTGGGAAGACATGATGGCTGCAATTAGGACATGAAAGGAAAATAGAGAACTGATGAAGGCAAAGGAAGCAGCCAAAGAAAGTGGTGTCAGAAGAAAACTTCAAGATTTCCAGAGCTGGCTATGTACACAAACATCTGCATTTCCCAGCTACAGGAACATTCTTGGATTAGCTCCACAGGCAGTTAGCATTGCAGTGTAGTCTTGATCCCAATCAGGGCCTATTTGGGATGCCATTTCAATAACATGGAACAGCTGAAACAGTGTTCTCTCCTTTTTCACTTAATGTTCCCAGGAACATTTAGTGCCCTCTGTCCTATTGGATCTTTAATTTTCCTCCTACCAGCAACATTGTGTTACGTCTGTTGGTATTTCATAGTATTGTCAGCTGAAAAACAGCTTTCAGCTTTGCACCCTGGCTTGTTAACATTGAGCACCTTTCAGTGGCCAGAAGAGTAACACATTCTCAGAATACAGCTGGATTTCCAAGCACCCTTTTGCACTATGGAACCACTGTAAAAATTATGAAAGATACGTGTCTTTTTGTATACATACCTGTAGCCAGTCCCTGTAAAGCCTGGAATAGTTTTCTCTATGTTAAAAGGAATTTCAGAGGAGCAGCACATGTATTGTGCTTCCCTACACAGACACAGCTCCACATTTGGACTCTTTTCACCCAACATTAACATTCCCATTCACACATCTCCAAATGATGATACAAAGCAATATGGGAAGTCAGAGCTACTGATGTGATTTCCATTGGCAAAACAATACCCAGATGTAACTTGACCCCCACAAACCATTTTACCCTCTGTATTTAAATCATCAATCTTAGCCCTTCTCCAGTCCCAGTTACTATGCATGCATGCAGAAGGGGGCTCTCTATGCCAGTGCTAGTATTTAATATATGACATATGTATTCCATTCTGGACTCCCTGCAGTGCTGTTTTCCTGGCTGCATTCCCAGGATCCTATGCTGCATCATCTGGACAGGTTTTCTTCTCCCTGCATTACCCCTCCCAAGCATCTTTTGCCAGCATCACACCACTTCACTGGCTGGTGAATTTCCAATGCTTTTGGATACAACTAGGCACTATGAAATTGGAGGATTTACACACCAATTAACTGCAGAACAGCATCTGTCCGGGTTACTGTGAAGCATTTAGGCTGTTCTAACATGCATCGCTTTCTTTCAAAGTGTGAGGGGAAGGATATGAAGATTAATTTCTTTTCCTTCAGAAATCCGTTTCTGATCAGTAGCATTGTTCTGACACACCGCCCGACCCTGCCCAGGCTGTGACCAACAGGGAGGTCACGGTGAAATTTAATAAGATCTCGCATTCCCTTGGAAATGCCACCAGGGAGCATACAAAAGCCAGCGTTTGCCGAGCTCCGGGGGGGAAAGCCGAGCGGCTGCAAGGCAGCTCTTGGTATGCAGATGGTGTCACCGGTTTAGAAACAGGCTTAGGTTGGAAAGCAATGGGAGCGAGCTGAAGGGGGTAATGCTGAGGCCGAGAGCAAGCCGCACAGCGCTCGGGAGCACAAGCTATGCGTAGAATCGGCAATGGTTTGGGTTGGAAAGGACCTTTAAAGGTCACCCCAGCTGAAGATGCCACAGCGGCTCTTTGTTCTCGGGCTGCATCCCGTCAGCAGGGACCCGCGGGGCCCGGGAGGCCGCTGCTGGAACAGAGACACGGCGCGAAACGGGCCAAGAAAGAATCCCCGCTCCGCCGCATCCCGTCTCCGCCAGCCCCGCGCCCACAGCTCCCCCGCGTGGCCGCCTCGGGGAAGCGCGGCCCCGGGAGCAGGGGCATCTGCAACTAGGGCAGGTTGCGCGGAGCCCTCCAAATCTCACCTGGGATGGAGCATCAAACCACCTCTCCAGGCAACCTGGGCCAGGGTCTCACCACCCTCAGTGTAAAAAATGTCTTCTCTCCAGGCTAAATCTCCCCTTTTGATTTAAAAATATCACCCCTTGTCTTGTCCCAACAGGCCCTGATAAAAAGTCTGTTCCCATCTTTCTAACAGGCCCCTGTAAGTACTGAAAGGCCTCAATAAGGTCTTCCTAGAACCTTCTCTTCCCCAGTCTGAACACCCCCAACTCTCAGCTTTCCTCCACAGGGGAGGTGCTCCAGCCCCCTGGTCATTTGCAGGGATCTGGGGAAAACCAGTAACACTCACAGCACATCTCACATAACAAAGACTCTGGAGCACAGGCTGTGTTATCTACCTGTGCTGGGCCTCAGTCGATTCTCTTCAAGCTCAGAAATGGCTCCTGTTGTAACAGTCTTCTTCAGCCTAGAGACTCCAGAAGCTGCTGCCACCCCTGGCTTTGTCAGCATGTCATCGCTGCTTGCCCGCTTCAGCTGCAACACAGAGATCTTGTGAGCAACAGGAAGATTAAGACCTTGATTATTCCCATCAAATTGTTCAAAATGCAAGAAAATGACCATTTCCATAAGGTAACCCAAAGACAATATCTTGCTTTGATAGCCATACTAAAACATGTTGTATTTGCTGTGCATTCTAGATTGGGTTAGGAGACACTGCTGCTTGAAAATGAGGAATAAAAATGGAAAATACTGTTCAAATAAATAATTGGGAAGCAGGGAGAAAAGAGCTTACAGGAACAGGCCACTGGCAACTGGCTTCTCAGATCATGGTCTGAACAACATTCATTGTAGAATCAGAATCCAGTTTTTGCTGGAAGAAACCTTTATGATCATCACACCCAACTGTTCACCCAGCAATTCCAGGTCAAATGTCCTCCTGTTTCCTCACTGGTTTATATCTACTCAGGTATTTGGGCCTGTGCAGGTAAGTGTCAACTGACACACTGAGTAGGTCAAAGCGGTAAATAACCAGTCTAAAAAAGAAGTCCTAAAAGGATTTGCTGGTTCTTATCTCTCCACTCAGCACCATGAGGTTCTGCCCCAAAGGTGGCCTTGGACCCTCTGAAGAGACTTCTTGGTGCTATTCTAAGAGCAAGCAACTGCCAGGTCCTTCAGTGTTTGCCAAACAAGGGTCACCAAACTTTGTGGCATCATAAACCAAATTATCTGACACTAAGAAAGAACAAGATGGAGACCAAGCCAAAAGTCTGAAAATCATTTAGCTAAGAAGCTCAAGCAGCCACAATAAAGCACAAGAGGAGCCAGTGCAAGATTTAATGCAATTACTAATTGGAAACCCCTCAACTTAAACATGATGACTTCAGCTAATTACCCTCCTTGTGTACTGAAAAGCAGTGAGCAAAGATGGGCAATGATCTCATGTCAGGACCTAATAGTGTTTGTTTTACTAGGAACTGTAGGACTCAGAAGTGAAACTCAAGTCTGTTCACAAGAAACCATTTTGTTCACGTGACCACCAGGGAAATAATTCACAGCAAAGTGTTTTGGTTTCCAGAATTCTATAGAAATCCAGGCAATACAAACACAATGGATGCAAGATTGAAGAAGCACTGAAATTATGTTACTTCAAGAAGCAGAAGTAGCATTTTATCTCAGAACTTTGGTCCTAACAGCCTCTGCACCTCTAATACCAGCTTTTAATTAATTTCAGGAAAATGCTTGAAGCGTTTTAGAAGACAAAACCTCTTGAGAGCCTCCTCTAGATAAGTATTTTTTTCTGTCCTAAAGTTTGTAGGCACCTAAACTGCTTGCACAAATCAAACCCCATTTCCTTTGAAGTGACACCCAGGGGGTGCCTGAACCACAGGCTGAAAGCCACTGCTCAGGTTAAATGAAGAGAGAATACACATCAGGCACTATTTAGTGGTTCCTGAATGTAAAAAAATCTTTAAGCAAAATGAAGTGTCTCAACTCTAATTCTTTCTCTCTTTCATCTCTTCCTCTGACTCAGGCACTGTGGTTTCCTGGACCCTGAGAGCACTAAGTTTCAATAGCTGAAGTGCTGATCTGCTTCAGGATACCAAGAATCTAATGTTTTTGCCTTCTGGCAGAGCTTGTGTCAGCTCACTCAGGAGCAGAACAAAACAAGCTGATTTCTGACCTTTAGAGACTTCTGCAGTCTCTCCAATGTAATTTCTTCAAGATGGTAAAAACTACAGAGCCTTTTTCCACCCGTTTCTTCAAGGAAACCACTTTGATGATCTTGCATTTACAGATGATCAACAATTTGAAGATGATATCTTCAAAACCCTCTCCATTTATCATCACTCACAAATTAATTGTATCAGATGTCCTGATTAGTCTCTCCAATAGCATTCCTTCAGAGATGCTGGCCTCAGCCATACAGCATACACTCCAATGACAAAAATAACCTGCCTGGTCACTAGACTGAAATATCCCAGTAATAAGACACTCAAATCATCTAGGAGTCTATAAAGCAAGTAAAGAAAATTAATCCTTCACTCAAGAAACTATGAAAAACAGTGAAGTTCAGATCTCACCTTGATGAAGATGCTGTACCATGTTATGTTTGTTTACTAAACTTTACTGTTGGAAACAGCTATAGCCAGGAAGCCCATGGCCTATTTTCATCCCTGCTCCCTTGGGCTCTGTTTGGATGACAAGGTTATTTCTGTTTGCTGGGTGCAGATGCAGCACCACTTCAGGTGTATTGCTCCATTTTCCTAAAAACACTGCACTGACAGCAGTTCCTGCTGGCTTTGAAATACACTGAAAGACAGGATCCATAAAATGCATTTGTTCCATTGCAAATATCTTTTGTTAATATATTTTGCCTTGAAGGAAGAAAGGCAAGGATTTTTAGGAATTCTGGAAAGCCATTAATAAATCTCTTTGAATTTCTTTGCATGAGTAAGAATCATTTGAACTAAGAATCTGCTTTTTAATTTTCTCTGTCTTCAAAGTTTAGGCAATTCCCCTCACACACTGTGTAAGAAAACCCACTCAGACCTTGTACAGACACAGCATCTTCCTCACCACGTGCACAGTGTTTTCAGCAATGGGCATTAGTCTCATATACAGCACAATTATAATCTCCCTATGCTCAATAGAGAGGTGGAGCCCACTCCAAGTTTCAGGGTGTAGTCAATATTCCAGGACTAATCCAAAGCTTGGGCTGGAGCTTGCACAGTCCCTCCTGGTTCCTACCTTGCTGAGCCGAGATTCAAAGGCAAGAGAAGTTGAGGACTTGGACGTCTTCATTCCTGTGGAGGGGGTGGCAAGTGGTTTTCCTCTGTCAACCCCATGGCTCCCTTGCTTTGCCACTGCAATCCAAGGTCTGGCAGTACTCTTCATTTTCTTCCCAAATAACTCTGTCTACACACATTAAAAAAAAAAAATATGTATATATACAAACACACCAATATAAACTGTCAGAGCAGAGATCTGGCATCAGCTCAGTGCTGAGAAGATTGGGCTAAACTTTATTCCCCCTCTTACACACATCAAAACTCAGCCTTGAGAATCCCTCAGAGCAGGCTGCAGCCACTTACATTTTTCATCCTGACTGGTAGCATGGAACACAGAAGGAACACTGACTGGTTGGGACTGTGCAGGTCACAGCCCTCTGCCAGCCACAGCACAGCACCTGCAAGTGCTGAAGCCCAATGAAAGAGTAACTGAGAACAGCAAAGTCCACAGCAATCAAAGACGACCGTGGGATTAAAAGGAAACTACTAGTGTTAGATCCAGCTTCTTCAACTGAAATAATACAGTGAAGAAGGCCCATGAGAAGCAAGTTCCCTCAGTTGTACAGAAAATATGGTATCTTTGTTATCAGTATCCTAAAGAAGCAGCAGTTGATATTGCCACGGTGATAAAAAGATGTTTCACAATACCAAGACTTATAAAACATGATAAAAAAACAAAACAAAACAAACAACTTCCCAGCAGACAAAAATCCAGATCCACTGCTTCTCAGAGATAATCTTAGGAAAGAGAGAATTTCTGCCAGGAATCAACAACTAGACATGAATATGCTTTCTTTTGGGGATTCAGCTGAACAAATGTGATCTGCCAGCACAACAACTACTCTGTTTTTCTCAGCAGGTAGCCAGCTGCCAATGAAATCTCTGGCTCAACTCTCAGAGCTAAAGCCATCAATTTTCACCAGCCATTGCCCAACCCACATCAGGAGCAGAATAAAATATTAGGTTTGGAGTTTAAGTCCCAGCAGCTGCAGAGCTGGGAATGGGAGGGGTGGGTGGGAGATTTCCCACTATCTCCCCCGTGTTGGTTATGAGTGACATTGTTCTTCTGCAGCTTCATTTTCTGCAGCACAGGCAGGATGCTGCTGCCCAGTCTAGTGTAGGCAGAAGCCAACTGGCTGCTGCCCTGTAAACTGGTGACCAAAAAGCTGCCCAAAGGGCCCAGCCTGGTGTGCCAGCCAGGGGCACAGGCTGCCCGGCACACATAGCCCAGCTGCACAGCAGAAAGGCAGCAGCTCTCACACAGATGCCAAACTATTCCTTCCTGCCAAAGTCAGTAGAAGGGCTCTGGTCACATTTCTATCTTGTAATTAGCTTCATACTTCACTTCACACACACAATAAGCCCCTGAACTCACGGGAACAAGTCTGTTTGGGGCCAAGTCGTACTTGACACCGACAGCCCTTCCAAGCACCACGCAGGGATGTGTGGGGAGCTGTGGGCAGAGGCAGGAGGGAATGTCAAGTGCTCTGTCTCCCCAAGAACAAAGCCAGCAAGTGACATTCCCTCTACTCGGCCTCTTGCAGGGAGGGGTGACTCCTTTCTTCACAGCTCTAACCTGTCAGCTCCTAAAGCAAGTAATGAAGTCAGTAGTTGTGACTGTGACTGAGTCACTGCTCCATTTCAACTCCTAACACAGTGGAGCCATCAAATTATCTCAGAGGAGAAAGTGGAGTAGTCTTTGTTAATGACACTGCTGATCACTTGGCTCCTGCTCCAAAGCACCAGATACAAAACCTTCATTACAACAAATAATCGTGTTTAGCATTCCCCACAGGTCATGATCCACCTGAGCAAGCTTTGGTGCTTTACATTATGTAGAAAACTCTATTTTAATAGGCACACCATCCACTGTATTTATCTGTGTGAACAAGCAGCTCTACATGCAAACTGTCTTTTGATTAGATCTCCAAATTATGCAGATTTGGGTTTTTGTACAGTGGTTGCATGTGCATTCTGCTTTATTATATCCTCTGAATTTCTTTGTAACTGTATCCCATCCTTTCCTGCCTTCAGCTGCACAGATGCCTTCTTGATATCCTAAATTATTTGAGTCATCCATGACATTAAGCTGCAGTGGAGTGATATGCTCATTAGACCATGATGTTAGAAGTAAAAAGAAGAGGTACTTGAAGAAAAAAAAAAAGCCAACAATAAAAACCACAACAAACCACAACAAAGCCTGATGCAAACTGGCTTTTTCATGCAATGAGAGCTGAATTATATGCCATGTGGATTTAATATTTTACTATGCCAAGCAAATGAAACTAAAATTGAGGAGAGGATATTAGGATTTATTAGTGCTTATTAATTCTCCATGTATTTGTACGTGAATCTGCATTTGTAAAAGATGGGGGTATATTTGGCTAACATGAATATATTTGGCTAACCCAAATCTGTGCTGTAGATAAAGATTTCCATCTCTGCAGTGGGATCCCAGTACTTCCCACAAGCCTTATATGTACTTCAAAGAATAAAGCAAGGTTGCACACATCTGAAATTGCTTTTGTTTCTAGGTAGGTGACACACATTGGAGTTATTAGAAGCATTACTTCAGGAGAAGCACTAAATAAAACTACTTAAAAACAAAAAATTAAGAAAAAAGTCCTGCTGTTCTTTGAGAGCAGAGCCAACATCAGCTTTTCCTCTCCTCCAAATTCAAATTATTGTTTTACAGGAAAACAATCAAAAAATCTTCATGGAAGTCCCAGGCAATGGGAAACCCAGAAGGTCAGGATCATGGACTGAGTTAGGTGGGTAGCAGTGACCTGGCAACCAACTCACTTTACACAATGCTCTATGATTCTATTTTTCTTTTTTTTTTTCCACATTTCACAAGGAGCTTTCCTCAGAATCAAACAGAATGCCACCATCCCAAGATTCAGGGTCTGTCTATAGTGAGCCACAATTAAACCCCTGTACTGTGCTTTCCTTGGAGCTGAACTAAAACCAGTCCCAGACTGGTTTACCTTGGAAGGGACCTTTAGAGACCATCTAGTCCAGTTTCCCTGCAAGAAGCAGGGACATTTGCAACTGGAACAGGTTGCTCAGAGCCCCATGTTGGTGCTGAAGCAGCAGCTCCATCTTGAAATAAATGGGGGTTCATGCCAACAAAATGCTCCTTCAGAGCAGCAAAATCAGTTCTATTGCCAGTCACTTCCAAACTGCAGGGGTTTGGGGCTTTTTTAAATATTGTTTTGTTTTTAAAATATTTGACACTCCAAAGGGCTGGTATCTCAGTACCTGTCTCCTCTGAAACAGGTGCTGCAAATAAGATAACTGAAGGGTTTATAAAAATGTAAAGTTGGTCCTGACAGAGCTTTTTTTCTCTCAAGTCATCCTCAGAATTCCCTGCAGGCATCAGTCAAAAATTCAGGCCATGCTATATAGTTCATCCTCTCACAGGTGTTTTTAAAGGGTATTTGGAAAATTTTCATGTTATTTTGACAGTTGGCAGAAGACAGTCTGCTTCACTTGTCATTTTACTGTTTTATTAAAGATAGAAAACCTAGACATTTCATTAGTCAGTCACACATACTTATTAATAAAAGTCTTTAGAACTAGTCTAGAATAATTCCCCTTTTCTGGCTAGAAAAACTGGATTAAGAATTTATCCTAACTCACAGGAGAAACAAGACCATGTCTCCTGGATCCCAAGGCCTGGCTCCCCATCAAAGGAGTCAGTCATTCACCAGTCCTGCAGAACCAACTGCCAGAAAACATGTTCTGCTGACTATTTCAAGTTGGTTTACTCTGAATAACTATAAAGAACAGATAGGTTGATTTGAGTGATGGCAAGCAATATTATTTCACAACCCAGAAAGGTAGCAGTGACATTAGTTAATTAAATAAAAATCATTAGTATTACTGGAGAAACAAAGTTTCTGTGGAGGGGCTGGAGACAGAAATGATCTGTACCCACCTACTGCACAGTGCTGGCTTTGGTGCTCCTGTCTGTGTGATGCCAGTCACTCGACCAGACAGTCAAATGAAAACAGAGTCATTCAGGTTGCTTTGGCAAAATGAATGAAAAAGAATTAGGAAAACTCATTACTTGATGTAGGGATTAATGCCCTAGGTGGCAGGTTCTCTGAATGCCCAGCTGCTGTGGAAAATGAGAAGTACCAACCTGGCAGGTAAGACTCTCAGAGGACAGAAGTCAGTGACTTCTGTGGGTGAAAACCCACAGTCCCCAGTGCCAATGACCTGGAATTCAGTTATTTTCATTACATCAACAGATGAGGCTGTTTCAGAGCAGTTATCATCCAGGCTCATGAAATCAAATCACGTTTCTCCTGCCTTTTTTTAGCATGTAAAAATCTGCATCATGCTTATACTATTTTCCTTCCAAGCTAATCAATCTCTCCTATTTTCAGACAAACTATCAACTGGAACACAGAAATATCTAACAAGTTCAGCAAGCTGTAAAGCATTTTCTAGTGGCACGTAGGAAGCTATATGGCAGGATAGCCAGCTGGGCTAAAATAGAATTCCTTTCTGCCTTGCACATCAATTAACTTCAAACAACATTTTTTAGGCTCGACAGATGCTTCCATATGACTCATCTTGATTCCTTGGCTGATATCAGGAATGAAGCCAGGGTCACAAACCAGAGAGGCTGACAGTCCAATATATAACTGGTAGCTTGGAGATAGATGGCACAGAAAAACCTGCTTGAAACTAAGACTGGGCTAAGAATTAAAACCAAACTGTTTGCATTCTTTTGATCATCTTTAGCAGCCTTCCTTCAGCCTCTGCTCCTTTCAACTCAGAGGGCAGGTCTTTCTGTATTGACCACAACCACCCTTTCTTTTTTTCTAGTTTTTCTAGCTTGTTAACCTTGTTTTGAGTGTCTTTGAGGATCTCGAGTGCAGCTTTCCACCACTACCCCTCCAAGTGAAGACAATTGCTGGTACAAAGTTTAGCTTTCATTAGAATTAGATTTAAAAGACCCCACCCTCCAAATAATCACAAGCCAGACCACCTTCTTCCACCCAAATGCAACTGAAAGGCACAGACAAGATACATCCATCTCTCAAAACCTTATCTTTAATGCTCCTCTTGCTTTTGCTGACTAAATAAAAAGAATGAATTAGAAACATGATCCAGAACACTGAGCAGCAGTTTCCTCTGGTCTGCCTCAGCAGATTTGCTTTTCAGTCTCATTTGCAGCTGAATTTTCATGTTTTGCTGGTAAAGTACCAAGAGAAAAGACATCACTTGGAAATTTTCATCTCCAGACTGCATGTTATAGCAGGGGAATTTCTGCTGGATTTATGCAAACCTCAAGCAAAGGTGGTTTGGGTTTTGTGGGTTTTGTCCAACATTCAAGAGTGGAGAAAAATGTACTACAATAAAAGAGCTAGGCACTTAAAGAATCCAGGGGCTTTTGCAAGGAGTTCAAATGTTGAAGGTACTGAAAGGTTACAAGGATGGTTAAATTGCATCAGAAGTGGCCTAGGTGAGGACAGCTCCAACCAGCCAGATTTCTAGCCATCAGCTCAGCTTCCAAAAGCATCCCAACAAGACTGACACCAGAGCAAGAACTGAAAAATGCCCTGTCTTAACATTACTTGGAACAAAATCCTCTTCCCACAACAACTGTTAGGGTCTCTGATGACTTTTCCAGGCACAGACAGATGAGAACACTGCAAAAACCTTCAGCCCACCCTCTTCCACATCAGTCCTCCCTGGAGTGCTGGGCTTGTCAATCTTTTGTTCTTAGTTAGATCCCACCAAAAAAAAAAAAATGCAGAAGTTATAACAAAATTCTTGTGTGCACATATGGACAAGGGATTTATTTAGCTGCATTGCTCTTGTCCTCATGCCATATTACTGGCCATTTTTAAGGCAGGAAAATGCAGATACCTTTTCTGCTTCTCTAGATAAAAAAACCCAGAACCATCCTCCAGAACTGTGACTGATGCTCAAAAAAAAAATCAAGCCAAAGCCATACTTCAAAATGCCTGGAACATGCTCCTCCTGTATGTTTTTTTGTACATGGATATTCAATCTCCTCCTCCTCCTTTCTCAAAATGATTATCTAACCAGTCACCACTACACATCTCAGAAGAGAAACTCTGCTACCTCCCTGTCCCCCTCATCTTACAAACAACAAGGGGCTATGGAAACAGAAATCTTCATTTGGCTGTAATTTTCTGCTCTTTATCCCTCCAGAAGGACAGCAGCAGCTACCAGCTGGATGGTGCAATACCTGAAGCATCACTGTGCTGGCTACCAGCACCATCCACCATGCTTCTCTGGTTTAAGTGGATGCATTTTCTTGGTGAGGTTGAAAGGACAAAAAGAGTTTATATGCTCTGTCAGTAACTCCAGGGCAGAGGTATAAACGTGGCAGTTCTGAATCGTGTTCATTGTGTTACTGATGGATGCATAAGAGGAAAAAAACAAAATCAGAAGGGCAAGGTGGCAACCTGCATTTATAGGGAGACAGGCAGGGCCAGCCATGCTGGGAGAGTGTACATGAAAGCATGTGGTGGCAGAACACACTTACCATGCCAATAAATCCCAGATTTTATGAAGTCACATCAAAACTGCATCTAGGAAGTGATTCCACACTGCAGGATTTGGAGGATGCATTTTTAGAAGCTGTAGTTCTCTCATGATGTTTGAGACTGAGGAGAGGCAAGCAGCAAAAATCCACCAGTTAAAACAGTGGCAACATCCCCACTTTGGAGCCACAAATCAAAGGGAAGACTGAAGAAGGATAAAAATGCTGCATTGATTCCAAACTTCCTTTTTGAAGTTACATCCACATAAAGATTGTAAAGAATTAGGTCACTCTGGGCTTTCCCCAATATGACTCTGTCCTGAATAGATGGCTCTAATTTATGTTCAGTATATTGCACATTGAGAACAGAATGTTTTGGAACCATTGCAAGGCAGCTCCTGCTCATTAATCCAGGTTCTTTGAACTCCTGTCCCTGGGAACACAGCACAAAGCAAGTGACACACACGGGTAACACTTCATGTTTTGCCAACCCTCAAGAAAAGAGGGTTTCATTTTAGATAGAGCAAGAGCTATATAACTGCTAAAGAAATTAAGAATAATTACAAGTGGTTTGTGTGATAATTACCTGCCATTACATTTATTTTCTTCCTGTAGCACAGGGGGTAGATGCAGCTACAAGAGAGAAGGAATGGGGGGTTTTTTTGGGCTGGCAGAGCCACAGCATGTGGCTGCATGGTCACCCTGCCTGGTAGGTGCAGACACAGACAATATCACTTGGGATTCCTCACTAGTCCATCCATCAGCTCCAGCACAGATTGATTGCACTACCTCAGTCATGTAATCCATATTCTATACCTTAGTTTTCCCCCTTAGAAAAATGGGATCATAACTGTTCACTAAATAGCCTTTTTATGAAGATATTCTCATTTATGTGCCTTGGAAAGGATCCCCACAGTAAAAAAAAAAAAGTACAAATGAGATAAATCAACAGCTGTCAAACAGTGCTTAAGTGAGCAGCCACACAGCTTGCCACATGCTGGGATGTTTCCCTGACTCCCATCTTCCATCCATCACAATGCAGAGAAATAAGGGATAGCTTCCAGAGCCTGATCAAGGAGATACTTGTCTTCCATTCAAGTGCAGAATAGATCACTTAAAAGTTAACCAACTGGGAACTTCTTAACATTTCTATCAGTGGCAGGATGCACTTGTGACAGAAAGGATTCTTTGAAAAGATGAGGACATAGCTCCAGAACTTCTGCATTTTAAGAACACCCTGAACTGAACGGGAACAGATTCCTGCACCAGCATCCACAGTTTACAGCTAAGGACCACTGATGGATGGACAGACCCACCTTGGTGGGCTACATAATAAGAAACTAAACTGTCTTGGAAGTGAACTAGAAGGGGAATGGGCAGTACACACACATTCATGTGCCTGTCTGGCTGAGGCATTCTTGGGTAAGCTCTGTCCAACTGTGCAGCCCATCTCACTAGTTCAGTAAATCAAATTTGATCCCTCCTGCTGAGCTCCCAGGGGCACACAGCACTTCAGAGAGGGTAGAAGAGGTACAAAATCAGTCCCTTTGGACGGTGAGACAGAAAGGATTAGCAGGGGTCATCTAGAACTGACTGTGTGCAAGAGAATGGGGTAGAGAATCCCTGTTTTCAAACCAGTTCTACCAGTAATCCCTTTACTGCTACACACACAGGACTTAATTAACAGCTCTATAGCTTGACCATATTACAAACTCTATAAATGCTTTTATTACTATTGTTATTATGATCATACCTCAGTGCACAGTCCAATTCTAAGGACAGCTGCTCAACTGTGACAATTAAAGAGTCCTGCTGAGAACCTAAAGAGCTCTTTGCTGCTGTCACAACAGGGGACCTGCTCCCCAACACCTCCCCTGATCCCCCCCAGGGATGCCAGCTGCCAAACCTCTCAGCTCAGCAACTCCTTCCTTTCTGCCCTTTCCTGACTGGACTATGTGAATGTGCAGTAGCAAAGTCTGCTTGTGCTCCTGCTTCATTTAACTGTTGGAGGACAACCTCAAATTGCTAGGGAAAAAAACCCCAACCAAAAGCAGAAACAGGCAGAGAAACAGCTTCAACCCTTCTGTCACTAAATCTGTGTAGCTGAGCAGAGGAAAAATACAGCAGCTCAGATTGGTGACTCACTTGGTGGGATCCTCTTTTTTTTTCCCCTTGGTTTTTAGACCCATCCCTCCCCCCCAGCCCATTTTCAGCTAACACGGAATTATTTGCACTATCCATTTTTGATTTCATGCCTTTTAAAGTGAGATGCTATGAAAAAAAAAGTGCTGTTGAGCAAAGCAGGTCCATTCTATCCAAGAACACATTACTGATCCTAGAACCCATCTAGAGATAACACAGTTCCCATCTTCAAAAGTAAAAGAGATTCAAATACTTACAGTAAAAGCTTGTCGTCTTTCCTGCATTAAAAAGAAAACTGTCTCCCACTAGCTTCTGACAGCATGTGCAAGCCAGACTGAAAATTCAGGGCTTGAGTACTTCCCTGAGAGGAAAACCACATTGCAGTGAGACACAGAGAGCTGCTTGAGCAATGATTCACATACGGAAGCAAGCTGGCTTCCCAGGGCTCTGGCATTCAGCACGCACACACCACACACACACCACACACACACACACACACACACACACACACACTTGCTTACTCAGGGGAAGGAAAAATATTAGAGTTTCATCAAAGCAAGAGGATTTATGCAAGAAAGCCATTTGCATCCCACCTCTGAAACACGGAGATGCTTCAAGCTGTGAAGCAGATGAAGTTTCTCTCAGCCTCCCATCATCCCAACAGAGCTGGACACTGGGCAGAGAGCACAAGCTCCAGCTCAGCCCGCATGACACAACAGGGGAAGGCAAGGGGGTGGCCACAGAAAGAGGGCATTTCTCAGGGGAAACCACAGAAGCTTTTCTATTCCACACTGATAATCTCTCCCCCAGTGTGCCAGCAGCCACGGCCAGGGCACCTGATGGCATTTCCCTTGGCTCCAACATTGCTTTAAAAAAGTGGAAGTGTTCTTGCAGGGAGGGAAGACACATTGACAGAGGTTTTTACACAAGAAGCAACTAGAATCCATCCCAAGTGACTTCTTTTGAGCTAACAAGAAGCATCAATCTGTTCTTTATTTAGAAGAGAGCAAACAAGGGACAAGAGTGGCAATGCTCAAGAATGTTCCTCTTTAAGCTTTCTGAAGAAAACTTAGTGTCTCAAAAGAAGAAGAAAAGGGCCAGAGGTCTTAATGGAGTTAAAGCAGACAAAGATAGCATCAAGTTGGAGGAATCGGGGGATACAAGAAGTCAAATCCAAATCTCAATTTCAAACACAGAAACCTGAGGTATTTAGAACTGAGCTTTTCAGCCAACTCTATCCAGGGGCTGTTCACCCTCCAATGTCCTCACTGTGACTACAGATCAAGAGTTCTCTCTTGCACTGCAGTGGGATTCTCTCCCAGCAGCATGAGCCTGGAGTACAAGTGATGCTGATGCTTAAAACATCAGAACAAGAAAAAGACCACACCATGACTCATTCTGCATGTGACCACGGTCTATGTTTGGCAGGTCTCAGGCATTATTAGCTATATAAAAATACAGACTGGAACTCACATCTAACATGTAGAGGTTGTGAGCTCATTCATGGCTCAGATAAGGCAGCAGTACTTTGTTGTTTAGATACTGTGATCTCCATGCAGTGTTCTCCTCCCCGAGGAAGTGACAGCATGTTCAGTGATGCACACACAGGCAACGAGGCCACGTTGGTACCCAGCAGAGGATCTGCAAGTCCCTCCCTCAGCTTTATGGGCCACCTTCAAAACTGAGAGGATGCTGCTGAAAAAGACTGACTGGGAAGCAAACAACTTCAGGTCTCTAGCCCCTGAACTCAAAAAGAGGAGACAGTCACATTCACCATGCTGAAAAACTTTGTCCCAAGCAAGCAAGCACCCTTGTTGGACTGGAGCAGCATCCTCTCTGCCAGGGCTGTGCTGGTGAGTTCCTACAGGCTCAGGGGAGAGCAGCACTGCCAGCTCAATGGGTTTTCCTGTCCTCCAGCCAAGAGAAAGAACTGAAATGAGAGGAGTGGGGAGGGGGGATGAGCTTCTATATTTCAGTCGCAAATATATTTTTAGCTTTGATAAATATAACTGGAGCTAAACCTAAAAATGAAGATGCTTGGATGCAATAAGGAGACAGTGACAGCATTTACATGCTCCAGCTTGGGCAGACAGGCTGGAACACTGGAGTACAATTTCCCAAAGCCAACAAGACCAGACAGTACATTTGTTAGAGGTTTTCTGGTAGCACTTACTGCTATAATTACCCCATCCCTTTACTTAGAGCAAAGAATTAATCAGCACCAAACCTTCTGAATTGAAAAATTGCCTTTCTGTTTAATGAACCAAGAGCCCAGAAACAGACAGCTACACTGAGTTGGTCATGGTCAAAGAAAGCCTGTGGTCTGTCCTGGGCCTTAACTATAATTACTTTCACACAGCCAGGATGAGAAAACAATTTCAAGTAGCAATATAAACTTTCTTAAAGTATCTGTCAGGTTCTCACCCAGCTGGTAAATTGGGTTGACAAAGAAAATAACAGTGAGCACACTGCTCATAAGCTGCTCAACCCACCAGCTCTTATGACTACAATGAGGTCTGAGAGAGTAAAACCAAACCCCACTAACCAATCCACCTTCAAAACAGTGTTTTTGAGAAATTTAAATGCTTTTGGGTGCAACTTGCATTGACTGTGCAATTTTGTAAGAACAAACATGGACGAGATACCATTTCAGTGGAATGGGCAAAGGACAGAATTTCTAGCTCATTTGAGAAGCAAATTCACAGAAAAAGCTTTTCAAAAAGGCTTGCACAAAGAACAAGATTTAAAATATCTCTGCATTCACAGATATTTATGCTATATTTAACTGCTTTTGTGCACGCAACAACTTTAATTACAAGGG
This sequence comes from Alcedo atthis, assembly GCA_033558465.1. Classification (NCBI taxonomy): domain Eukaryota; kingdom Metazoa; phylum Chordata; class Aves; order Coraciiformes; family Alcedinidae; genus Alcedo; species Alcedo atthis. Next base: position 38,947 of record WYEA01001502.1, read on the forward strand.
AGAGAAATTCCATAAACAAGGCTATTATGTCAATAACAATGTCATTTTAAAGCAAGCCTCTAATTCAGTTCCAGGGCTTGGAACAGGACTGTCTGGAGTTATAAAACCAAAAACAACTACAAAGCAAAGTCTGCACCAGACAGTGGGTGTTAGAGGAGTCAGGCCATGGCTCTGGGACAGCATTTACTCCATCCTTTCTTCCTTTTTGTCCATCACTGATACAAGCTTCTTTATTTTCTCCCTTCTCCTACAGAAGTCAGGAAGTTCAAGCATTGAGGGGACATTTGCAGAGTGAATCACAGGGCACTATTGGGACAGAAACAACCACACTGCAATGAGCAAGATGATGCTGATCAAACGGGTGGATAAAGAGTGAAATCCTGCAGCTGGTGCCAAAAAAGCTCCTTAAGTGCAAGAAAACCCAGTGTGTTGGCTTGGAGGACTATTTTTATTGTATTTTATTTTCCCAGGTTTTTTAAGAGACTATTACACAGTTGTGTGTTCCCACTCACACCTGAGGAGCTCAGCCTGTGGAACAGCTCCCAGCTTTGACCTGCAACTAGAGAAAAATATCTGTTGTTGGGAGAGACTAGAATTATTACATTTGGAAAAAAGACAGATATGTTTTATGGAACACAGAGTGCTGTAAGAAACCAGAAAAACAGCTTCCTCTGGAGCCCATTGCCAACATTTCAGAAGACCAGACAACAACTTGAAAATTTCCAAGGGAACAGCCACCAAGTCAAAAATAGAATTAGGAAACTGCCTGTTTCAAAAGTAAGAGTCTGTAAGAGGCAGGAGCATTTCTCAGCATTTCTGTCATTTCCGAGCACAACACTGAAGAGCTGACAGACAACTCTCTACCAAAAAAAAAAAAAAGACCAACATACAGAAAAAGGCAAAATTAGGAGGAAACTCGATGTGGTGAAGGAGCATTCATTGCATTTCATATATTTCAAATAAGTCAGATCCCTTTTGCACTCATTTACTCCATTTTCCCTGCAATTTTCTTTAGGCATCAGAGACACAGCAACAAACCAAGGACAACTTCACTGCAGTCTCCCTTCTACCCAAAATGCAGATAAATCCAAGTATGTGAAAAAGACAACACGCAGATCTCTACCCTGAAAAGGGAAAACTTTCAGTGTTCTTTTTTAACTGATTTGTTTTTATTTCAATGACTAAACAAAAGACTCAGGGTAAAGTGAATCTCTCTATTCATCATTCCTCATTGCTAGTTTTGTGATATATAGGTTATAACGTGGCATTCATTAACAATTCACAGAGAATTACCATATTCAAGTAGCACAGCAAGTTTTTACTACCTACACAGGCAAAATGCTGCACAACCCTACTTGATCCCTTTGCTTCTTCTCCAAGGGGGATCACACGCTGGAAAAACTTGCATTTTCTCACCTAACGGGAAAGGAATTACAGCAGGTATCCATTAGAACACTAAGGAGCCTTGAACAGAACACTATTTTAATTACATTTTTGCTGATCACTGACAATGGAGCAGGAAAATGAAGGACTGGGGAAGATGTGTGCCGGAGGTTGCCTTAGAATGAAAAATCCCCCAGGGATGGTGCAGGAATTGTCCCACTGCTCGAAGCTTGTTGGGGCATTTACAGGGGGATGCAAATAACAGAGCTGAGCTGCTGGTAGCTTTGTTTCAGAGGGATTTGGACTGGAACTGCTGACAGCTCCTGAATGGAAGCAGAGCTGCAGGGTTTGCCTAGATCTAGAGAGCATCACGGGGAGCCCGGCAGCAACAAAAACTGGGACAAATTATCTGAGAAAAATGGATGAAGCTGGAGGAGTTCAAGTCCCAGGAGATGAAACAGTCCTCTAATAGAGATCAGGATCTCAGAAAAAACAAAGCTGCTCTCAGTAAGTTTTGATTCCCCATATAGCAATGGCTTAGAGTTCCCATCTTGTTCTTACTCTCCACATCTTTATGGGTTACTTGAACAAAATCAGCTCTTCATTGCAGTGGCTTAATAACTCATCTGGTTATTATCCTTACCCCAAGTAGGTAAGGGAACAAGGGCTCCTAAATTACTGACAAAATAGCATAAGCCAGTGAGGACTGAGTTTAGCTCCCATGTAGTAAGTCAGCAGCTTTGCAGAAGACTTTGTTAACTTGGGCACCTGGAATCAGAGCACAAAAGCTTGGCTTTGGTGATGTAACCAAATCCAGCAAAGAAGGGAGACTAAAGTTCAGCAATCCCTTGCTTCCAGACAGCTTATATGAACAAACATGTTGGCTGCTGCTTAAACTTTCAAATCAACTTTGTACACTCAAGAAATTCAACCATGCAGCTGAAATTTGAAGTCTCCAAACACTTGAAACCCTCCCACTATGAACTGGAGTGTTAAAGAAAAACTATTTAAAAATGCAAGAAAATTCCATTCCAAGATCCAGGTTCTGCTTTCAGGACTTCTTATGACAATTATTTCCTTGGATTTTGGTTAATAGTTCCAATTACTTCAGATTTTAAGCCCTCAGTCCAAATCTGGCAGACAAATATTATAACTCAAATCAATCACAAGCAGTTTGAAGCTCAGCAAAAAAAGATCTTTTCATGTGGATCATGCTGCCTAAAAGACAGGTAAGGACAAATATCAGCACTTCATCAGCAGGAACTCATCCTCTAGGCAGGGAAGACTCCATCAGAGGTGCACAGTACCACTGTCACAGCAGTTGTCACACACACAGTGAACACAAACTGCACTTCTGCTAAAGGCCCATAAACTCAGCCTCCTTTTTCCTGCTCCAGACCAGAGCCTGAGCAGCCCCTTGCACAAATGGAAGCCTCCCCTACTGAAAGGTAGAAGCTTAAATGCCAAAATCAGCAGGCACAGCTAATGAAGTGGGAGAGCAGCAAAAATAGGTACTCAGCTCTCCACGTTTCTGTAAAAGCAACTGATAATTTAGAATCTCCAACAGATAGCCAAATGGGAAGGTAATAAAGCAAGAGAACAGGCTGCATGAGGAAGAAGCATCCTATGCAGTTGGTGACCTGTTTACCATAAATAAATATATAATGAAAAGCAAACCAGCCCTCTGAGGTGACTGAATTATCATGAGGGGCTTTACTGAACCCCTCACGTGGAGAAGGCTAAAGAAACAACTGTCACTACAGAGCAAAAGAGGGTTGATTGGCCAAGCAACAGGAATCTAGGAAGGAAAGCAGATGTGAGAGAAGGAAAGGGGAAGATTAGGAAATCCTGAACAGCAGGGAAGTCGCTCTGGATGTCACCCAGCTAACACTGCTAGGCTGGGGCACAGCAGCTGAAGGTCTGGAGCAAGCCCCCAGTGCTTTGGGAACACAGAAGTGAGGAGAGCAGGAGAGCACACACAAGCCAGCTTGAATCTGATAAACTCCAGAACCAACCTTACTCCTTTCAGTGCCATTAACATTCACTTACTAAAAATCAAGTTATTTTTCCTCTTTGCTATTACATGTGATCCGATTCAAACTGTACAAACAGCCAAAGTGTTTTGTCCCCTTGTATCTCAGAGCTTGAAACCTTCTAGCAGCAAGAACCTCTTACAGCAGTTACCATGGTGACACTGGGAATAGATGTTCAAAGGCTGCTCACTCCTAATCACATCTATTAGATATCAGGAGGCTTTAGTAAGCAAGACACAAAAAGCTTGAAACCAGGGAGCCAACCAGGCTTAGTAATGGTGTAAGTGGACAAGAAATTTATGGAGAGCTCTGCTTATAGCACCATTTAGCTGGACACAAAGGACTCCTGTTCAGATCTAAACTGGCACTGAGGCTTGCAAAATTAATTATTTTTAGTCATCTAAAAACTGGAGCTGAAAGCCTCATTTCAACAGTGGCAGCTCAATCCTTTCAGAGCAGTCACTGGCCAGAGGTATCATGAAAAGCTGGGCTACAGCTCATCCCACATTAGAACCAGGCTGCTGGAAATCCCCAACATCACCTGCAAAGGACTCCTTCAAATGGAGAAGCAGCAGTGCCAGCTGCAGGTAACACTGCTCTCCATCCCACCCCAGAGGATGGGCACCAGGGAACTGATAACCCTGTGCCACAGCCACACACTTGGCTCCAAAGGCACCTCACCTCCCCACCTGGAGGGTTGGGCAGCCTAGGGAATCACATCACACTGCTTTTTGGATGTTATTATGCAGCAAGAGAACTTGACTCTGGATTAAACATGAAGATCATCGAGTTGAGAAGGTAACTTTGGTTATATAAATGTTAAATCATTTATTTCTTTAGGTCCTAGGCTGTAGCTTTCCAGTCCACTGGAATGTAATGAAGGGAATCTGCAGAATCACATCTCTAGATGTGAAGCCACTTCACCGAGTTGGCTGAGCCTATGTAACAGTCATCAAATTGAGATTTCCATTCTCTTTTTGCTGCATATTTCCATGACAACTTTCCTCCAGTGGCAACTTTCTATTGGAAAGGTCTCTCAAAAGAGAATTTAGGCTTCTATAGCAACAGCTGAAATCCCTGGGAGATGATGATGTCTGAAACTTCACGCAGATCTTTTTTTAGACCATGAGCTCCAACACGAGTGCATTTCACATTTCATCAGTGAAGACAAAATTATGTGTAATATTAGGGATATTGTGTGAAGGAGGGAAGGAGGAACTTTCTGAAATGGGACAAACATCAAGAAGCCACCTTACTTTCAAAAAGGACGTGCACTTTGAGATAGAAAATGTTACAGAGCAGAGAGGATCAAACAATCATCTTGAGAAGCCACATCCTGTTCCTCCTGAGTCTGAGCAGTCAGAAGGAACAAGTCTGCTGATCCTAAAAGGAGATTGGACTGAAATCTCTCTGCAGCTTACCTTAGACTGACCTAAAGAAAATAAATATATAAAAATCAGTGAGTCAGGATGCCTTTTTGCTTTTAACTCCCATACACCTGCTATCTAGCTATGATCTACCCTTTTTCTCAGTATTTTATCTGTTTGCCAGGGTAGTGACTGTACCCTTAACCACAGAGAAAATAACTACACTCTCAAAGAAATGGCTTGAACTCTTCTAAACCAAAGGAAGTACAGAAGTTAAACTGCCCTTCACTGAATGTAGGTATATTTTACAAAGCACTTCACTTCTCCCACACCCTTTCAAGCCTAAAATTTTAAAAGTAAATAACAAAAATACACCAAAAAACCCTACATTCACAACCTGGATGAGAAGTGGGAAAGTATCAGGCTTAATAGATAAGCAGACTATAGAATGAAAACACTGATGCCAGAATCAGAGTCTAGCAGGCCCCAGCACACAAGAAACCTTTTTGCTACCCAGGAGGCAAGGTCTGCACTGGGAGCACCTGCAAAGCAGCCACATTTTCTCCTGCTTGTGGTGGGACTTAAAAACTTCTTTTTTTCATGAAAATATCCATGAATTTATCCCCTCTTGTTCTTATTCTTCTAGATCATCAAGGGTCTGGTAAGGGCAAAAAGGTACAGACTGGTAGGCATGAATGAAAAAGAATGGATTTAATCTAATGACTGCTGACTTCCACTTGCTGCCCAGTTAGATAACTTCAGAAAAGACTCTGGAACTGGCAGCTTTACAAAATAAAGTTGAGTGCTATAAGAAAAAAAAATAAAACAGTTTTTAATAGCAATGCCAAAAAGGACAGGCAGAGCCTATTCAAAACCTGGAAGCTCTACAGCTAAGGGACGGAGGCAAAAACAGGATTTCAGACAAAAACCCCATTATTTCCAACGTTTATCCTGTTTGGAGAATAGTGAAGTGTGGGAGAAAAACTGAGTCACTGCAAAGGTCAAGTGAAACACAATTATTTAATATCCCCACGTGCTGCCCTCTGCTGAAAGAGCCACGGAGCACGTTGGAGCATCTCACCCACCGAGGGCTGGAGGGCTGAGCAGCTGCACCCAACGCTGCCATCCCACAAGGGGCACATTCACACCCAGCAGAAATGTTTCAGCTGGGGCCAGGCAAGGGTAAAAATCACCTCTGCTCTCACACTGAGAGTCAGAATGAAGCTCACCAGCTCCGAGATGAAGTGTGATTCCAGGCACTGCACCGGGAAGAGCCAGTGAAGGTGTAGCTCACACTGCCAGGCTGATGAAAAAGCAACAGCTGGAAGCTGCATTTGAACAACTGATCAGAGATGTGCTGAACTCTCAGATTCTCTCTCCAAGCCTTAGCCCTCCATCTGATTTCATCGCATGAAAAGCCTGCTCAAGCAGGGGAGAAGATGCAACTACTGAAGCACAGGTATTTCTCCATGTGTGGAACACAGAACAGCATGAATAGGAAGAGAAAACAATTTAAATACCCACAGGAAGGAGATGTAACATATATATGTAGATACAAAAATACTTACGAATACAAACATTTGTATAATTATGTTTACAAAATATTTCTAAATACGTTATAATTACAAACAAACACTAACCCAACATTTTCTCCAGAGACCAGGAACAAAGAAGGTGAAAACACTATTCCAGCTCTATGTGTAAACTCAGTGCTCAGATCCCAAACCTTTTTTCCACCTCTGGAATACAGGCTTTGCAGTGTGACGTCCAGAACAGCCCAAGTAGGTTATTTTGGAAGATTGAAATCTAAAGTTCAGTGCTCCTCGGGGAGATCATCCTGCAGCAACCTTGTCTACATTGGAAAGATTTTAACAGCATGCTTTTCAACGGTTTCTGACCTTCAAAAACAAACCCAAAGCAACAAAACAAACAGAAAAGCAACCAACAAACTATAAAAAGGAGTAAAAAAATCAAGTGGAGAGGGAAGAGCAGGGGCTATGGGGAGCTTCCTGATCCAGCCAGAAGAGGGCAGTGGAATTTAAGAGGAAAGTCAAACCCAACTTCGTACAATAAATGTTTGTAGTAAAAACCATCATTTTAAAGTGGCATTTAAACCGACCTATCCAGTCCTAAAGCAAAACTACACTCAAAGGATAAAAAAAGGAGAAAATTGATTACTTCGGGATCTCTAAAGAGCTGCGTTTTGTGGAACCGGGAACATTTCACACCTAACATGTTCTTTTAAAATAACTATTAAAGCTCTTACATCGTTTTCAGTTCTTGAAATTGACAATTGACAATATTGACTCGAGCATCCCACTGAAGTCAACACAGCTATTTCTCAGGGGCTTGAAAACCTGTGGGTGACTTTTAAAATGTAAAATAGAAAAGGATCAAAACCAAAAGAAGAAAACTCTAGAGCATAACTATTTTCCCTGGTGCTGAACTGAGCAGGAAACTGGCTCTGGTCGAGAAGAGCGAGAAAGACAGAGCAAAATGAGCACAAGCAAAGCACCGAGGTTTTTGGCGTCTGCCGTGCCCCGTTTGAAAAGTGACATCTCTCACCTCAGCAGCACAGAGACGGCTGCCAACAGCCCAGGGACTGACAGGATTTCACACCCGCGAAGGCTGCATTTAGGGGCAGGTTACTCTCTAAACCCTTTGGAAGTCCTGAAGGGAAATCGCCCCCTACGCCGCAGGCCGCCGCGTCTCCGGGGAAAGGAGGGGAGTCTGGCCCCGGCACCTGCCCCTCGCCTCCCGGAGGCACCTGGTGCTGAGCCCGGGCCAGGAGCTCGCACCCTGGGTGCCATGAGGCTCTCCAGCTCTCGCCTCGACGCTGGAAGGCTGTGGCCGCAAATCGCAGCCCGCTCGGGCGCCAGCAGCCCGGGTGCTGCAGCGCTGAGCTCCCCGCACCAGCATCGCTCTCCCGGCGGTTTCGGCGGGACTCGGTCTCTGCACCGGTAACGACGGCGGCACGCGGTGCTCATCACAACTGCCGCCCGGATCCGCTGCCCTGGTCGCGGCCGCTCCATGGAGGGGTGCCCCGGGGAGAAGCTACAACCGCCCGCCCCGCCGCGGGACCTGTTGTCCCCCCGACGGCAGCGCTGTCAGCGGGGGACGGCGAAAAGGGGGGGGGAAGGGGGGGGGGGGGGGGGAGGAGGGCGGGGAAGGGGGGGAAAGAGGGGGGAAGGGGGGGAGGGGGGGGGAAAGGGGGAGAGAGGGGGGAAGGGGGGAAAAAGAGGCGGGAAAGGGGGAAAAGGAGGC
>WYEA01001504.1:0-25066 GCA_033558465.1 Alcedo atthis
ATATATAACCTCTCTGCTGTCACGGGGACCTGTCATCTCTTTTGGGATGGGTGAGGGGAACCGGGGCCACGGGGGGAGCAGCTCCCCTGGGTTGGAAGCAGCAGGACCTTCCTGCTGCCTCTCCCAGAACCATCCCCCCCTCGCCCCCCTGGTGCTGACCCTGCTGATGGCTTTTCTTCTCGAGGAGCCTTTTGGAATAATTAAATAACATGGCAACTGGAGGAAAGGCTTTTAGGGGAGGGGGGTTGGGTGGGGGCTGCTTCTGGGCAACCCTCCCCCCCCCCGCCCCATTGCATCTGGATGCAAACCCTGGGTTGTGCTCTGCAGACCAGGGGAGAGCTGTGGGGTCAGCTGGATTGGAGCTGCCATCCAGGAAAATGGAATGACACCACCCCCCCCCCCCCATCCATCCAAATATATATATTTATAACATCCCAAGGGTGTAGCTCTGTCTCTCTTGGTTTAAAACAAAACCAGACAGAGAGTCTTGAGGGTCAAAAGGGAGGTGGGGGAGGGTTTTTCTCTACCTACCCCCAGACAAAGATCCCTTTGAATCTAATCAAGCAGAAAAGAAATCCCTTTCCTGTGTGTTTTTGTATGAGGGGAGAGGGGTTAGGGCTTCCCTGGAAGGTAAAAGGAAAGGAGATCCCATTTTTCCTTTCAACAATGAGATCTTTATAAATGTTCTAAAAAAAAAAAAACACCAAACCACAACCAAACCCAACCAAAACCAACCCAGCCCCAGCAGGGGAAGGACGTTGAGTTTTCCCAGTGGGCAAGGATGAAGGTGGGAGTCAGGGTGATGCTCTGGCCTGGAGGGGACGTGGGACACACGCTGGGGGCCAGCAGACAGAGGGGTGGTGTTTGCTGGGAGGGTGGGGGATGCAATTTGGTGGTTGGTTTTCCCTGAGCTGGAGGGTTTCCAGTGCTCCCACCCTGCTCCTGCCTTCGGAGGGTGCCTGGTGAGGCACAGACCTGCCAGCAAAGAGCAGCCTCCTCCCCTCACAGCCCTGGGACATTGCTCTAAGGACCCCATCTCCTCCGGGAGACCACTCCTGCTGCAGGGCTGGCTCTGTTTCCATTCAGATCCACCAGGAAACTTTGCCAAGATTCTATTTCCTACTGCCTGGCACCTGCCACAGCTCGGCTGCGGGGCCCAAAGACCCTGCCTGTGCTGGAGGATTTTTCCCTCTGTGCAAAACTCTCCCTGGGTGGAGGCGACTGGTCACAATTGCAGGGCGCTGAGCTTGTGTTTCTGCTTTGTGATGGTTTTTCTTGGTGACCTCAGGCATGTCTGGACAGAGGCTGCACCCCCGTCCCCTGCCAGGGGGTGACAGGGCAGAGCCACAAGCTGCAGGACAAGGATCTCACTGGGAAGTGATGCAGGATGAGGACCTGTTGGGATGCTCTGCAGGACGAGGGTCACACCAGGATGTGCTGCAGGACTCGCCACCGCCCCCCGTGGGACCTCCCCAGCCCGAGGGAGCCTTTGCTGTGGCAGAGCTGTGGGGTCCCAGCACGGGTGTGTTGGCAGAACTGTCTCCGGGTGCTTTTTATCCCTCTCGTAACAAATCCATCCTTGCAAAACAACAACAAAAAGAGCATTTTATCACCAGCCCTGCACCTACCCCCAGGTCCCCGAGGGAGCAGAGGTGGCATGAACCCTGTTGCATCCCCCCACTCCCCGAGGAGACCCTTCCCAGAGCGCAGACAACGCCTCAGACGTGGCTTTGGTTGGTTTTTTTTTTTTCCTTTTAACTCATACCACATGACAGTGATTTAAGCCACTCTTAAATTTCTGCAACCTCCTGGTGTCAGCGCAGAAATCATAGAATCATAGATATTAGGGGTTGGAAGGGAGCTAGAAGATCATCCAGTCCAACCCTCCTGCCAGAGCAGGGTCACCTAGACCAAGTCACCCAATAACAGATCCAGGCGGGTCTTAAGTGTCTCCAGAGATATCAAATAATGGCAATTTTCCAAACAACCTCTCCTGTAGCCTAAATTAAAGGATTCAGGAGCTAAGTTTGTTGTGCTGTCAGTAAAGTGCAAGCAGTTGGTGAGATAGAACTTCTTGTGGCTCTCAGGATCTGCAGGGGCTCCAGGAAAGCTGGGGAGGGACATTTGAGGCTGTGGGGCAGTGCCAGGACTGGAGGGGATGGATCCAAACTAGAGCTGGGTGGATTCAGAGCAGAAATGAGGAAGGATTTCTTCCCCAGGAGGGTGGGGAGACCCTGGCCCAGGGTGCCCAGAGAGGTGGGGGAAGCCCCAGCCTTGGCAGTTTCTCAGCCCAGGCTGGATGGGGCTCTGAGCAACCTGCTCTAGTGGGAGGTGTCCCTGCCATAGCAGGGGGTTAGAACTGGATGGGCTTTAAGGCCCCTTCCAACCCTGACTATTCTATGACTTCCCCTGGACCCCCATCAAATTGTTCTGCTTGGAAGGGACCTTTAAAATCATCAAGCCCAACCAACATTTCTTGTTGAGATGATTAAACCATTATAAAAATGGGGCTTCTAAATTGTTCCAGTCACTGGCAGGAACAGGTTTCCTGGTCTTTGGCTTCAGTTGCAACCTCTGCCCTGATGGAAGGAGCCCCAAATTGCTCCTACACCTGGCCCTGGAGGCCCCCAGCTTCTCCTTCCCCACACTCCCCCTTTCCTTTCCATCTTGGTTCAGGCCTTTTCCTCCTCCTCATTCCCTTCTCCCCAGGGAGAGACCAGTGCCCTGCTCCCACCTCAGTCACATTTCAGCACTGGTGCGTTTAAACACAAAACGAACAAGCTATTAAGTGGAAAAGCTATAAAAACAAATAAATAAGCTATCATGAGTATTTCCCAATCTTGCAGTCATAGCTCCCCAGTGTTTTCTGGCAGCTGTGAAGGCAGAGAGATGAAGCTGGAGCACCAAGTCCCTTCCCAGTCCCACATAGAACCTGGGGGCTTTAGCAGGGACTGTCTCTGAGCACACACAGAGAGGTTTATACGTATAAAAAATACATATATCTCTGCCATAACTCTGCTTCATCCATCTGCTCATGCAACTGCAGCTTTTGACTTGGCTGCTATTTCAACTCTCCCTAAAGCCAGGGAGTTTAAAGCCACCAAATTGCATCCCCACCCTACAGCGACCAGCCAAACTCCTCTCAGGTTTCTGTGTTTCCCTGGCAGAGGAATTTCTCCCAGCAGCTCTGGTCCACCCCACCAGCATGGGATGGAGAGATGAAGGGGTCTGTGTGAACTCCCTGATGCTCAGGTTGATTTTTGCCCCTCACTTTGCCAAGTTTGTGGCCCAAAGACACCCAGCCCCATTCCTGGGTGATGGGCACCCTACGAGTGCCCAGACCCACTGGGTGTCCCCTTTCCCAGGCACTCGTGGGGGCTCTTTGGATGCAATCAGAGGTGGGGAGATCACTCTGGGTCTCTGGGAGGGGGAGGCAGCAGCCAGAGCTGTCCCTCCAGGGCTTCTCCATGACCTTGAGCACGTGTTTATTGCCCACTCATCCTTTGTCCCCTTCACTCTCAGGTGTTCCCAACCTGCCGCCACCCTCCCCACCCACCAACCGTTTCCCAGGGGAGCTCCGGACCCACCCTCCCCCTCCAGAGCAATTAAACCAGCTGATAATGAACTCAGTTCCTCAGTCACCAACCCCACGGGGTACACGACCAGATGCTCTCGCTGCACCCAGCGCTGCTCCCCCCATGGGCTGCGCAGGGATAACCTCCCGGGGTGGGGGCTCATCCCAGGCCGGGCCAATAATTAATCTCTTTATTTTTAGCATGGGAGGGAGCTAATTAGGACTTCTCAAGTGTTTTCCCTGAGCTGCTGCAGCTGGTGCCGCCCACACGGTGGCAATATCTGCCCGGCGAGTGCAGGCAGGGCTGTGCTGCCAGTGCTCATGTCCTTCCTGCTCCTACAGGTAGAAATTGTTGTTTTGCGTTTGTTGTCGCAGAAATGGGTGGGTGTTGCTCGTTTTCACTCCCTTTCTCCACGGTGCTTTGGCTGAGAGGTGTTGGCGCTGTAGTGCTGAAGGGGATGTGAGGATCCTGCCTTCCCTCTGTGCAGGGTCAGGGAGCTGGGGGAACCAGGGGATTTGCTGAGGCCAGGGGAGGTGGTGCCAGAGCAGGAGGTTGGGGGTTGCTGCAAAGGGAAGGTCTCTTTCCAGCCCATTCCCTATCCCAGAGCTGGGTGGAGGATGGAGAAGCTGCTGCCTCGTTCCTTGCTGCCAAACCCTGCTCTGAGGCTCAGCTCAGTGTCAAGGTTGGGTCAGAACAGGAGCTTCTCCCCCTGCCCAGCCTCGGCTCCCTCTGAATAAAGCCCCTGGGGACATGAGGGGTCCCGTGGGGCCACCCAGGGGCACACGAAGGGTCTTGTGGTGGCTACAGGGGGAGTTTGGAGGTGCAGGATTGCTGGGGCCTGCCCTTGCTGGCCATGCCAGGGTGTTGGCTGGATGGAGCTGGGCAGGGTTTCTTTTGCTGTGAGTGTTGTGACTTCAAAGTGTTTTCCCATTTTTGTTTGGGGTGAAAAGATGGTCTTGAGTTTTCTAAAAAAGATATATAGAAATATTATTTTATTTTTAAAGTATTATTTTTTAAATTATTATTATTAAAATTATTTTAAGTCGGTGGAATATTCCCAGAGCTGTCTGATGATGGAAACATTTGTTTTCCTATCACTTCAAAACATCGACTTGCTCTCTCTTTTCACCCTTTCCCTATAAATGAAATAGCAAAATAGAATATATTCGAGTTGAAAGGAAGTAAAATTCCATCAGGCTTCTCCTCTGTCCTTTCCCTTTAACTGGAAAACTTCTCCCCACAGATTTCACAGAATCACAGCATGTCAGGGGCTGGAAGGGACCTGCAAAGATCATCTAGTCCAACCCCCTGCCAGAGCAGGATTCCCTAGACCAGAATTCAGGATTTTATAAACAAGTGATGGCATTTGCTGGCCACTATCAATCTAAATAGATAAGGGATCAGAGCTTCTCCTTTCAGAAGGTCTTTAATCTTTTGACAGATTAACGAGCGAGTTCAATCTCAACCAGTTGGAATTTTTCGCTTGGAAAAAAAAAAAATAAAAAATAAAATATTGAAATCAAAACATTCCCAAACAGCTCTGCTGTTGGCAACCAACAGATGCGCTCGTCTTCATCAGCCCGGGTGCTGCCGGCGAGCTCGGGGAGCGTCTCTGCTCCCCATCCCCACGTGGATCTCGGCTGGCCCGCTCCGGTGGGAGAGGGTCGGGGAAGGGCAGCCCGGGGGATGGGGCTCGTTTCTGGTGGAGGAAACGCCTTGTGAAGGTGAAGGGGATGGTTTGCGCTGCGACCACCTGGCTGTGCTGGAGCCGTGTCTCCAAACCCTCTCCCGGGGGTGTGTGTGTGGGAAAGGGAGGGGTGTTTGGAGCAGGGAGTGCTCAGGGTGGCACCCACCCGTCGTCTTTTATCGCATAAAATGCATCGTGGCTGGGCTGGGTCCTTGGCAGCGGGTGCTGGGGGTGAGCGCTGGATCTGAGCGGCCTGAGGTGGGTCTGCTCTGAGCGCAGGGATGGGCTGGGAGAAAGGAGGGGGGTGGCATCTGATCTGGGGATGTGAAGGGTCCGGGTTCCTCCCCTTCCCCTCTTGCAGCCCCTCCAGATCTGCTGCTGTTCTCCCTCTTCTCCCCTCACCGTGAGACAAACGCTTCATCATCCACTTTTTATTTCAAAACACCAAATAAATTTAACTATGGGGAGAGGGGGGAGCGAGCTCTTCTAAAGAGCACCAAATTGTGTTGCCATGGAAATGGGAGGAGAAGCCCAGTAGCTGATGCTCTCCTGGGGCTCGGGGCCGGCTGTACCAGCAGAGATGTTTTCTCATCTCTCATTCTTCTTTATTTTTTTTTTCCCCTTCCAGTGTTTGTTTTTCTTTTTCCTTTTCTTTTTTTTTTTTTTTTTTTTTTCTTTTTTCCCCTGCCCTTTTGAAATTTCTCTTGGTGACTTGGCCCTGGGCACTCAGTAGCCCTGGCCACCAGTTCAGGGACCTGTGCCCTCTGTGTGCCCACTGGGCTGCTGGCAGAGAGGTTTCCTCTGCCCCTCTCCTGCCTGCCTGGGGCTCGTGGGAGCTCTTTGGTTTCCAGAGCAGGATCTGGGGAAAGCTGAGGGAAGTCCCCCCCCACACCCACTTCTAACTGCTCCTTGCAGCACCTCTCCTCTTTAGAGCTGTGGCAGCTTCTGATATCAAAATGGACTTTAGAAAACCAACCCCTCCCAAAGCTCTCTCGACCTGGGTGATGGTCTCAGGCTTTCTGCAGTTTCAGGAGTGCTGAGCATGTTTAGCTGGGTATCCTGCTGCTTCACTGGAGCACTCATGCTCTGGGTGGCACTGGGTAACTCCAGGACCAGGCCAGTGGTCCCTTGGCATATTCTTCTTTGGCAAACCCAACTTTCAGTGCTTTGCAGCTGGCTGAGCATCCTCAGAGATGCAGCCTGTCCTCTGCAAAAGATTTTGAGGCACTTGTGGCTATTGACCCTCCTGCAGCTCCTCTCCTGCTGCTGGTGCTGTGATTCCCGTGGTACTGGGAGTTGCCAGCAGTGGTTGGCATCTTGCTGGGAGTGAGGATGAAGCTGTTTGGACAACTGTGTTCTCACCAGATTTGTTTGTCTTATTTCCCAGCTCTTGTCCTCTCTGACGAAAGGCTGGTGTGAAGGGGAGTTGCTGATGCTGCTGTGGGATGGTCCCCTGAGATCTCCTCTTGCTGCCCTTGGCCTTCCAGAGACCCCAAAACTGGGCCAGAGAGGCTCTGGGGAGAACATGAAGCTGTTGCTGGATGTGTGGCTTGTGAGGAGGTTAAAGCTGCAGGTGTTGCTGCCTTGTCACAGCAGCCTGGAGTGCTGGGACCTGTTGTCACCTACTGATCGGGACAGGTGAGAATCTGCCACCCATCACTCCCCATCATCTCCCTGCTTGTAAAATTCACATCCTCAAAGGCATTTCAGTCAAAGCAGGAGGAATTGTAAGCCCTTGACTTCAGGGAACCATTGATTGGAGTCTCTGCAAGGCCAATTTACCCACTGAGCTCTTGAAAAATCAAACCCTTTCAGCCCACATTAGAACTTGAAAGGGGGGGGGAGTGTGTGTGGAAGCAGAGGTGCCCACCTGGGTACCAGAGAGGGTCCCCCCCTTGCTGTGGCTGCTGCCATCTGCCTGGGGCAGCTGCTTCTCACTGGGGTTGGGAGTAGCTGGCGAAGTGTTTATGGGAGGGGAGAAGTGCTGTGGAAAGTAATATTTAATTAGCCCCAAGAGGAGCATTAATTGGCAGCCTTAATTTGAAGCCTTGCCAGAGTCTGTTGTATTCCTACAGCATTTAGCATAAAATGGGTCTAGAAGCTAATTTGTAGGTCACGGTGATTTGATGGCGTGTGTAGGGGCTGGGCGAGGGGACGGGGGCAATGGGCTGGCAGTTGGGGGGTGGGTGCCACCTGTCCTTTAAAATGTTGGTGATCCCACCCCCCCTGAGCTCCTGGCTTTGCTTGTGGGGGTTTGTGAAAGGCTCTGAGCTTTCTGGGGGCTGTGCTTGCTGCATTCCCTCCCTCTTGGCTGCCTGACCTGCTCTGCACCCCAGCCTGGGCTGGGTGGTTGATCCTGGTTGTATCCCAGGATATAACTGGGGAGGGAAAGGCTGGTGGGTTGTGTACTCCTCCACCCCCTGCCCAAAGTCCTGCAGTGCTCATCCTGGGCACTGCTACACATCCCCCCCCCCTCCCCGTGTATCCATCTCGAGCAACTGCCAATTACTCTGTGTTTGGAGAAGCCCAGCAGGGAAAGGATCTTTCTCTCTGCAGGTGAAGCCCCGGGGCTCGGGAGGGGCTGGATAACCCACCAGGGAGCAGCAAAACCTGAACCACCTCTCATGCCCCGTTCCCATCCCTGCACAGGGAGAGATGGTTCCAGCAACCTGTGGGATCTGAAACCAGCAGAGCTGCTGGGGGTTGTCAGCTCGTGGCCAAGGGAAGCCAGTGCTGCTTGGGGGAAGCAGGGTGATGGGGATCTGCACCCCACCTTCCTCCTCCCCATCCTCCTGCAGCTGGTTTCTATAGTGACCGGGTACCTGCCTTTCCTCACGGCCCTGCCAGCACCTGATTCTCACCCTCCAGAGGCTGAGGCATCCAAGCAGCAGCATCCCCACAACCTGGGAGTGCGTGTGGGTGCCCAGGGGTCCATGTGCTGCTTGGTGGTACCACTCGAGTGTCCTTGGATGCTTCAGTTGGGTGTACACGTGCTGCTGCCTGAAGCAGTGTCTGTGTGTATTGCCAGTCCTGCAGGTTTCTGGCACAGGCAGGAGCAGCTGGTGAGACCCATAAAGGTCCTGAGTAGGTTTGCCTTTTGCCTTGTATCATGAATCCCACCTGCTATGAGGAATCAGCATCTCCTTAGAGGCTGGAGGTGCTCAGAAAAAAACCACAGGCACTTGTGGTAGTGTAGGGACACCCAGGAGTCTCTAGGGAGGGAATGGAGGCTACTGGTAAATGCTGGTTTTTGTCTCCTATCTCAGACCTAGGAAGAGAATCATAGAATCAGAAACTGGTTTGGGTGGGAAGGGATCTTTCAAAGTAATATTGTCCAACCCCCCTGAAGGGAGCAGGGCCATCTGCACCTAGAGCAGGGTGCTCGGAGCCCCCCCAACCTCCCCTGGGGTGGTGCCAGGGGTGGAGCAGCCACCACCTCTCTGGGTACCTTGGACCAGGCTCTCACCACCCTCAGTGTCCAAAATTCCTTCTCTCCAGTCTAAATCTCCTTCTTTTAGTTCAAACTCGCCACTCCTTGTTGATGTGCCAGCCTGGGCAAGAGGCAGCTGAGTCCATGGTCCTGTGCTAGCCCTGCCAGGCACTTTTCTTGCTGCTGGGCAGGTAAGTCACCGTTCCCCCTCCCTCGGATGCCTTACCGAGGCTGCAGCCCTGCGAGCAGGTCTCTTGGGAAGCTGTGCCCATCCTCTCCTGTGTCTGGACAGCCGTCCCTAGAGAACGCCGCGGATTTATTGTATGATGGCATCAGCGAGGCACGGAGCCCATCAGCACAGTCCCCCCTGTCGGCTGCAGCCCCGCTGTCTGCAGCCTGCCCATAAACCACTCCAAAAGAGCCAAACAGACAGCCACCCTGCACCTCGCACAGATACATCCTGGGCTGCCCCAGCCTGGGGAGCCTGGCCCCCCGGGAGGGTCGGGCAGCCCCGCATGAGATAAGGCTCCCAGATTGTCACCCACCCAAGCGACCGGTGACAAGCAGCTCGGTGGGGGGGGGGGGAGTGGGGGTTACAGGAGGGAGGAGCTGGGTCTGCTTTGCTGTTGTCTAAAAGCTGCCAGGGGGAAAGAGCTGGTCTTGGGAAGGGAAAGGGTGTCCTGTCGCTCTTAGCGCAGTTTGATGCTCTAAACTACCCACGGGTCCTGCTCCTTTCCAGGAGGCTTCTTCCCACGGGTGGATGCATCTCCTGGGGTAGGCAGAGCTTGTCTGTAGCTCTGGATGCTCCTGACAGGCTGGGCCACGGGAAGGGCTGAGTTCCATCGAGTTCCTCCTTGAGCCAGTGGGAGCCAGATGTTCCAAATTTGCTAAAGAGTGATCCTGTAAAAAAGAAGGGGGAAAACAAGTCTTGCCTTCTGTTATGTTCCCCACATTCTTATCTGAAATACTTTGCTGACCTCACACTCCTTTCCTCCAGGAGGGCTCCTCTGCACTTTGCTGCCCAAGGATCTCGCCTTCCCTGAGGGGTTTCCCCTCCCCGGCACCTTTGCCGGGAGCCGATGCCCCATCACGGAGGTGACAGGTCGCTCGTGGAGCTCATCAACGCCGCGGCTTTGCGCTGGGGGTCGGAGGGGCTTCACCTCTGTGTGCCGGCCTCGTTAGCTTTGCTAACGACAGCACTTATCTGATGATAGATGGACTTGTTTTCTCAGGGAGCAGCTTTCCCCTTAAAGCTGTGCAGCCTTTGGTGACCGAGCTAACAAAGAATTGCAGGAAGGGAGCACTGGACTGGACTTTAAAAGGTAATTTTATTTATCCCCTGCCCCGGGGCAGGATCAACTATCCCTATCTAATTTTTGACAGATACTGTCTGCCTTGTTCTTAAAAGCCTCCAGTGATGGAGATCTCGCTGCCTCCCTGGGCTGTCTGTGGCTGGGCTTTAATAGTCTATATTATTAGAAAGTTTTTCTTACCATCTAGTCAAAATCTCCCTTGCTGCAGTTTAAGACCATTATTTCTTGTCCTTTCCGCAGCAGACAAAAAGAACAGATTATTCCTGTCCTCTGCTGCTGCCCTTTATGTCTTTGAGGACTTTTCATCATGTCTTCTTTGCTCTCCTCTTGTTCAGACTAAACAAACCAGGGTGTCATCAACCTCCCCGCTGCCTCCCCACCTTCCATGGGTGCAGGATGGGGTTTGCTGAGGCAGCTTTGATGGGTGAAGCTGTGACAGCATCTGCTCCAAGCCAGGGAGGAGCTGCTTGCAAGCAGAGTTTGGATGTTGTAGTGGTGGTGTTGTATTTTTATTTATTATATTTTATTTTCTGGAAGCTTTGGCCAGCACCATAACCCATGTAGGCTTCCCACGGGGTTACCTGGCAGGTTCAGGGAGGTGGTGATGCCTTCGTGCAATAGCTATGGCAACTGCAGAGCTGCTGGAGGGTAAGGGCTGATCTCTGCTGCAAACAGATGGGCCACATCTGCCCGTGACCAGGCTCAGCAGTGACTGGCAAAGAGATTGGTCCTGTGTGCTGATGGGCTCGTGGTGTCCTCACGTGGACGTGCCACACTGGTGGGTTTTGGACATGCCACACTGGTGGGTTTTGTGGTGGCTCCTGGCACAGTGAGACCCAGGGAGGGGGAGGTTTGTTGGTGGCTGCCACTCTCAGCCCTAGGATGGAGCCCTTGGCACATCCAATGCTGGTCAGGGGATGGACAAACACCTCTCCTGCTGCCAAACCTGAGCTGGTCCTGGGCTGCCTCCCTGCTCTGCTGCAGCTTCTGCCTCTCTCCCACAAAAGCAGCCACTCAAAGCCACACTGGAGAGCAGGTCCTGCCCAGCCAGGCGTGTGTTTCAACTGGCTGCACTCTCAGCCTAATGTCAGCCTCAAAACCCCCTCGAGAAGAACGTCTGTCTTGTTCTCCACCTGCTTCATCCAGGGTTTCTCCATTCCCAGCAACTTCCCATTCTCCCCACAACTTTTGAGCTCCTGCACTGACCCCTTGGTCTTCTCTTCGTTAAGCTGCAGCTCTGATTTGCATTTTCAATATCTAATTGTGAGCCCTCCTGACAGATCCAGTCCCTCCCATCAGGGGTTTGTAGGGTAAGTACTGTTTTGTTTCTGACTGTCAGATCTGCAGGAGGTACTTTGCTGATAATCTGGGAGAAGAAATTGGGAGTTTTTTTCCACACCCACCCCTCTATTCTTCTGGGTTTCTTAAGTATATGTATAAAGTGTGTATTTTTTCAGGCATAGTAATTATTGATATTTAAGAGGGTTGGCATCACCACCCTTTTTCCCTACATCCCTGTGGTGATGAGCTTGGTTTACTAGGATTTGGGATCTTCATAGCCTGGACTTCAGATGTTTTTATCAAAGCATCTGGTGCAGGAGTGAGAAATTTTGGTTCTTGTGCAGTTTGCACCGTTAATTGGGGGGGGGGGGGAAAAACCAACCAACCACTTAGGAAAGCTCTGTGGCTTAGGAAATGCCAGGAGTCCTGGCACCAGGGAGGGATGAATGTTGTCCTCTCTCTGGGGGTTACTTCTCTGTCTCCATGTGCAGGAGGGGAAGATCCTGGCTTTGATCCATCTGACCCTACCAGCAGCTCGTGCCAACTCTTCCTTGGCTTATGAGATTCACCACTATGTTGTGGTCCCACATTATGGTTCACCAAGATTTTCATTAAGGAAATCAATGAGCCGGATCATCCTGGTGCTGTCTTGGTCACTGGAAAAGCATAAATAATGCTGAGGCCTGTTGTGTCTCCAGGGCAACAGGAGAGACCATCAAACAGGTCTGGTTTCTGTGCAGAATACCCTAAATCTGTCATTCTGGAGAGTTCTGGGCTCAATAAACACCATCCCTCTACCTCTTTGCAGACCTTGGTTTGTGTGATCGTTAACACCAGTTCAGCACAATCACAGCCAGGCTGGGAGTTGTGGATCCAGCCTTGCCCTGGGATCTGGGAGCAGGTTGGGGATCCAGCCTTGCCCTGGGATGTGGGAGCAGGTTGGGGATCCAGCCTTGCCCTGGGATGTGGGAGCAGGTTGGGGATCCAGCCTTGCCCTGGGATGTGGGAGCAGGTTGTGGATCCAGCCTTGCCCTGGGATGTGGGAGCAGGTTGTAGATCCAGCCTTGCCCTGGGATGTGGGAGCAGGTTGACCACTTCTTTGGCTCCTGGAGGGGAAAATCCTCAGGCTTTGCCAGCTCGAGCTTTAGGCAGCAACTTCTGCTGGGAGTAGCTACTCTATAGAGTGAGACATGCTTAATTTTTCCTTCCTTTGAGCCTGGGAAAAATGACTTGGCAGGCTCCTTGTCTGTGCTGAGGTCTGCAAGTGTCTCTGGACCCTCATGCTCTTGCAGCAGCTATTGACACCTTTGCAGTGGTGGGGAGCTGCTTTGTCCCCAGATCTGCTGGGTGGGTGCTCATCTTGCAGAGCCCGATGGCTATCGAGATGCAGATGGGTTGTAGAGCTGAAGGGTGAGCACTGTGGTGGGTTTGGGCAGACTTGACCCCCAGCTTGACCCCCTCCCCTGACTGTGGGGTCACTCAGTGCATGGTACTCCCACCACGGCCTCTCCCTTCTGCCTCCAGCCCTGCTGCAGGTTCTATTTTATCCCTTCAAGATTCACACAGATTGGTTTGGGTTTGTTTTATTTATTTTTTTTTTTCTGTATACAAAATTGCCAGCAATTCCACTCAGTGTGAACTCAGTAGTGAGGCATCTCGGGATTCCTCCTCCTCCTCCTCCTCCTCCCTCCTTTCCTGCCATCTCCGGCTGCCCGCTCTCTCTCGGGAGCTCTTTGCATCCCACTTTCTTCTCAGATGGGCAATGCCTGAGCGGGGAAGGCCCCTCTGTGTGAGAACAAGAACAGCTCCAGCTCCTTCCCTCTCCCTTGGCTAATGCCCTGGGGGTGATGGATGAGGGAGAAGCCCCCAGCCCACCCAGATTGCCAGCTACGGTGCCTGGGTGAGTCTGTTGCCCAAAAACCCTGAGCAGGGGCTGTGGAAACCCCCTGTGGTGATCCAGGCTTTTTGCACCACCTCCTCTGTGCCCAGCTCATTCCCTGCTGGGCTCTGGCTGTAGCCTCTTCTCCAGCCCAGGAATGTGATTTATTTGCTGCATCTTCTGGCCTCAAGTGGTATTGAACAGGCTTATTGGAGAGCTGGTTTCTAGACAGGTTGAATTAGAGGTGGGAGCATGTAAGCACATTCCTTTTTTTTTTTTTTTTCCCCTTTCATCTTTTTCTTGCTCTTTCTCTGTTTGACTCAGCTTTTCAGGGACAATTTGCCAGTTTCTGATGCTGCGAAGGGAGCCAGACAAAACCAACCCAGTTCCAAGGGTCCAGCAGATCCTGTTTTGTGCTGCTCTGATCTGCAGAACCCCTCGGCGCCCAGCCCTGGATGTCCATGATGTTCCCCAACCCTCATCCCCAGTGGCTCCTGAGCAGCCTGTACTGAAAGGACGAGCCTTAGGATGTCAAGGGCATCCAACTTGCCCTGCACACTGGCACCCAGCTTTCATAAGAGCACTAAAAAAGTCCTGCAAAGCACAACAGCTTGTGGTAGCCTCCCCACCACCCACCTTCCCTCGGTGGCAGGCGAGTATGGATTGCTCAAAAATAGAGATGAAGAGCCCTGGAGGAAGCACATGGCAGATGGGACTAGATCCCTGGCTATCAGGTTTTCTCTCAGTGCTTTAGCTGGCTGATTGCCCTCTCTGCTTAGCTCTAAAGGACTAGCCCTGTTCTGAGGGGATAGACTCTGGCTGGTGGGTTAATGCCTGTAAGGGCTTCTTAGGGCTACAAGGACTTAGTGATTTGGAAGGTAGATTAAGGAGGTTTCCCCAACATTTTAAAGCTGTGATGCCTTTTGAAGTCTCCTTAAAGCAGAAGCCACGTGAGGAGCAGGTGGGATTAGCTGGGGGAAATCAGTGTATTGCTGTGCCTGAGCATCCCTGGATTTCAAATGGCAAATAGCACTTGATATTCCTGTCCTGCCCTAAAGAGCTCCTGACAAAGCTCTCATTGTAACAGGCTGAGTGATCTCCTCCCACTGCTTATAGATCCTGGGCCAGACACTGCTCAGGGGCACCCACACAGCCTCCGTGGGTTCCTCAGCAGAGCCTTTGTGGGGGACCAGTGCCCCAGAAGCACTGGGCCCTTTGCTGGTTTCCCCAGCTCCTCTTTCTGGTTCTTGTTTTCCAAGTGTCTTCAGGCTTTGCCTACTGGCCAGGGGTGGGCTAAGGGGTAAGTTCTGCCTTTCCTGGTTGCCTTCTGCCAGCCCCTTGGAGATGGAAGTCAAAGTAAAGTAATTTTTGCAGCTCTGAACTGAGTGCGTGGCTACAGAAGCACAGCTTGAGGTCTGCAGGGTATCTGGGTGCTGTGGCTGGGCTGTAATATCACGTTCCAACCATTCTTTCTGGGGTCCAGGTTGTCTCTGCAGTGCCTCATGCCACACCAGTAGAGCCCCAACATGCAGAAGGTAAAGCTCTGGGGCTCCCCTGAGCTCTCACAGTGGAGCTGATGCCCTCTGGTACCATCATGAACCTTGTAACCCCAGGTAGTCCTCAATGTTGGAGAAAAGCAGCACATTCCAAGCTGGGAACTACCACTGGCTCCTGGTTGTGCTCTCTCATGTACTTTATCTGCCTCTTGCACACACTGGGGATGTTAAACCTGGGTGGACCTGGGTGGGAGGGTCTTGCTCTGGCCCTGTGCATGTTGCCATGGAGCAGGTAGGACCAGTGTGAGTTGGCTGTGGCAGATGTTCTTGCTAGATACAAGAAAGCCCAGGCTGCCTCCATCCTCGGCTTAGCTGTTGCAGGAGGCAAAGTTTCATTTAAGCAGTGACTGCATCCGGGATTTAATTAGCTGTGCCTGGCAAGCCTGGCCCTGATAAGGTCACATTGAAGGGAGATGTGATTGGCATTTCTATCCTAAAGAGCATGGTGTTGGGAAGCCCTTGGGGGCTCGGATGCACGCAGGGAGTGGGCAGGGTCAGGGGGGTGTGAGTGCTGGTGCTCCTGCCCTGATGTTCCACATGCATTTTGGGGGGTGTTTTGGGTTTATTTCCTAGCTCTGCTCCATGGCAGGTGATGCTCCCCAGGGTGAGGTGCTGAGCTCTGACAGGAGGGAGGAAAGAGCCCTTTCCTCTGTGCATGGTCCAAGCCCAGCCTGAGGTCCTGCTGCATCACTCCTGGGTGAGCTGAGCTCTTTGATCCTCTGCAGCTCCCTCTGCATCATTCCTTTGCCTCCTCTCCTGCATCCCCTCCAGCCTGTGGGGCTGAGCATCATCTTCACAGCCTCTTCAACCTGCAGCCGGGCAGGCTCTGTGCTGCACTCTCACAGCCCCTGTTTGCTAATTCCCAGGGTCTGTAGAGGCTCTTATCCCTGTCGGAGCTCTGGATATGCCCTTTCCAGCTGCTATCCTGGGGATCAGCCTGTCTCTGATTTAAAGGCACAGTCTGCTGAGTTTCAGGAAAACAAGAGGGGGAAACCTCTATTGGAGCTGGTTTCCTCAGGGTTTTAGCAGCTCCTTGCAAACTCCTCTTTGCAATGGATTCCCCATCCCAAGAGGTTTTTTTGTGCCTCCAGCTTCTTCCAAATTCAAGGGAGTTTCTCGCCAGCTGAAGGAGATCAGGGCAAGGAAGCTGGGGAGGGAGGGGGTTTTATTGTATAAATCAAACAGAGGGAAAACCACGAGCACAGGGAGATGCTGCTGCCTTCTCAGGGAAGAGGCAAGATGCAGTTGGCAGGATTTAGCTTTTCAGGGAAAGGTTGATTTTGCTTTGTTGTTTGTTGGTTTGTTTTTTTCTTTTTCCTCATCCTGTACTTTTTTGACTCTTGAAAAGTTTTCCTCATGTGTCTTGGGACAAGCCCAAAGTTTTCTAGAAACCCTTGCCAAGCACCTTCTCTTTTTTTTTTTTTTTCTCTTTGCATGGCAGGCAGGAGGGAGAATCAACAATATTTGAATTGCCAAGCCCGGATCAGTGCGAGTCAGTTGGGAAGCAAGCAGAAAACCTCATGCAATGCTCCTGTTGCTTATTGATTCCCAAGGAACGTGTCCTCTGGAGCTGCTGCCAGTCTCCTGGCCCTGCTGGGCCGGGCACAGCGTGGGGTTGGGGGGAGGGAGGGATGGAGGGAGCTCTCCAGACCTGCTCCGCTATCGACCTCCCGGTGGCTTTGGGCAGAATCGACCAGTTAACCCCTCTGCAAAAAGCAGATTCCCCATCACCTCCTTAACTCTGCTGTCGATGCCATTTGCTGTCCCAGGGTGTTGCTGGAAATGGCACCGAGTTCCAGACAAGCCCCAGGACACCCCTCCCGAGCTCTGCTGCTGGAAACCTTGTCCTCCAGGTTTGGAGAAACAATTCCTGCTCATCTAGCAAGACACTGACGTGGCTCCTGTCCCTTCTGACCCAGATTGCTGGTTCTTTCTGCTACAGAAATAGCCTTCAAACTCGCTCTTTGCAGACATTCCCACCTTCTGCCCCGTGCAGTGCATGATTCACAGCCTCTCCCTGCACCCTCCCACCCGGGGCAGCCTGTCCCTGGGTGCTGTGCTTGTCCTGGGTGACCCTTCTTGCTGGAAGCAGGGAAAAATCCACTTCAGGAGAGTGGGAACTGGAGGAACCCAAGATAAGTTGGCTCTGAGTTGGCTCTTTCTCCATCATGTTTCCACTTCGGGGCACTGGGAGGAGCAGGCAGGGTCTGCAAGCCCTAAATCTCTGCTAATGACTCGGGATCGCCTCTGTGCTGTCTCCTGGTGGCTGTCTAGCCATCAGCTCAAGCACAGCCCCGGTAAATAATATTTAATCCCTGCCTCTGAGAGCTCTACTCTCCACTTCTTCCTTTCTTTGCTGGTTGCTGCAGACACTGTTGCTCAAGCTGCGGCGTTTCCCTGGGAGCGAGGTGTGATTCAGCCCCATCCCTGCCTTTCCCCTTCCACCCTGGCTTAATCTGAGCCCCCCCTCCTTTTATTTGGCACAGGATATCGTCCAAATTCTGCTCTTCCCAGTCCTCTCTGAAGCCCGTTGCTGGGAGGTCCTTTGCTTCAATTCCCCAGCAGTGCAGGGCTGCCCTTGACCTTGGCCAAGGCTGTTTTGCCCCAGGCACACCCACGCTCTGCATGTGGCTCTTCAGGCCTGATGGTTTTGATGTGTTGCTCTTCTCCTTGCTCCTCTCTGCTGCTCTTCTTCCTCCCAGCATAAGAAAAAAAAAAAAGAAAGAGATAATAAATGAGCTGCTGCTTTTTCTCTCGTGGCTTTCTATAACCTCTCCCCCCTTGCCCCAGCAAGTCCTCCTTCCCTTTTATCTGCCAGCCCCTGCCTGTGATCAGCCTGTCCTAACTCCTCGCTCTTGTCCTGCTGCTGAACCCCCCAGAAAGCACCTTGGCTTTCTCCTGAGCTGCCCCCAGACTTTGGAGAAAGCCCCACAACAGCAGGGAGCCTTCTGTGGGATTTCTTGATGGCTCCTCTTTCCCACAGCCTTCGCTAAACGCTGGTGACCAGTAAGATACTGGTGAACTGGAGTGATTTCCAGCATCCATAGTGCCCTCCTTGCTGTTCCTGGGACAAGCACTGTGCATGGTTCTGCTAGCAGGTCCCAGGCATGGAGAAGTCCTGCACCATGACCTGGGCAGGCTTTTCCATCCAGCCTGCACAGACCCCTTGGCTGCTGCTATACACCCAACATTGTCTTAGAGCCAGGGCCAGCTTGGTACTGGAGGCTTTGGGGTTTTTTTCCTCTCTCTCTGCTCTGGGAAGACCCAGCAGTTGAACCCAGCTTGGTGATATCCTGAGCAATAAAGGGAAAGGAGGATGAAGATGAAGCCAATGAGCGTGGTGAGCCCCCAGCATCCATCCCCTGGTTAGTGGGAATATCAGTCATCTCCCCATGCAGCAAAGCTGCTCCTTCTGAGGAGAAAATCCTCTTAAGGCTGCAGGAAGAAATCAAACCTCATAAAGCATCTGGCTTCCCCTGTCTGGGGTGGCTCTGCTGGAAAGGGAGAGGCTCAGACCTCTCCTGTGAGGATGCAGAGCTGTCCGTCCTGTGCACAGGTCTGTCCTGGGGTCACTGGGCTCTCGAGAAGCAGAGCTGCTGGGGCTCTGTCCCTGATGAATGGCCAGAGCCTGGGGACAGCCCTTGGCATGGCCAAAGGTCCTGGGGAGCAGTGCTGAGGCAGTCAGGGAGTTTGGGAAGGTTTTAGGGGACGGGAGGTCCACGCACAGCAGAAAAAGAAGCCAAATGTGAGGTGAAGGGGGAGAAGATTTGACTCCCTCAGCCTCTTTTCTTCCCTTTTTCATTTTCTTGTTCATCCCCATCCCTCCATCCCCCTCCTGCTCAGATGTCCATACATTATGCATCAACAGTTCTTTACCCACACAGCACTCATGGAGAGAAGCCTGGCTACCAGCTGGTGAAAGGGGGTCCCTCCTCTTCCACACTAGCCTGGGAAGCTGGCCACAACCTGCAGAAATTCAGCAAAATTCACAGCACATCCCCCCCCCCCTTGCAGCCCCAGCATCCCAGCTGAGCTGGAGAGACTGGTCTGAGGATCAGAAAAAGGTTTCTAGCCCCTGTGTGACCTTGCCTGGCTCCCCTGCTGTAGAATGTGGGTGGTGTTGGGTGCCCCCTCCTCTCCCGGGTGGCAGGAGGCAGCTCTCCTTGCAGCCCTCCTGCTCCGTGGGTGCCTCGTTCAGCCCCAGAACGTGCTGGTTGTGGAGCTCCATTACAAGTCATGGTCACATCTGTCCTCAGTTGCCATGGAGACTTTTCCTCTTCCCAATGCCCAGAGGAAGGCAGCGGATAACGGCGGCAACAGGGAGCTGCTGTCAGAGCAAGTCAGTCACCCCCCACCCCACCCCCAGCCTCCTCTGCTGCCTGGCCTCTGCCACCCAGTGCCCCCGAGATGCAGCATCCCCTCCGCCACCCAGCTCCAGCTCCCAGAGCCTTTGCTCCGACTCCCTGGATGACTTGAGTGGCGTGGGAGGGCTGGGTGTTCCTCAGCACCACAGCTCCACGGCCTGGAAACCCCTCCAGGGGTCACGGGGACTCCAGTCCTCATGGGCAACCCTGGAGGGGAAGAAATTGTTCCTCAGCTCCAAACTAAAACTGCTCTGGGGCAACTGGAGGTGATTCTTCTTGTCCTGTTGCTTATCCCTTGGGAGCAGAGCCCGACCCCCCCCTGGCTGCAGCCTCCTGTCAGGAGCTGTCAGAGCCAGAAGGTCTCCCCTGAGCCTCCTTCTCTCCAGGCTCAGCCAGCCCAGGTCCCTCAGCTGCTCCTCCCCACACTCCTGCTCCAGTCCCTTCCCCAGCTCCTTTGCTCTTCCCTGGACATGCTCCAGCAGTTTCAACCCCTTCCTTTCAAGCTGCTGTGGCTGAAGTTTGTCTCCTCCTTCCACCACCTGCCTCCATGGAGGGTGGGTTGGTTGTTCCCCCCCTGCACACCTGGATTTGCTGTGAGAGGGGCAGGGTGTGAGGATTGCTCAGCCTGCAGATCCCTCTGAGCACACGTGAGCTTTGCAGACCGGTTCCCAGTGGAAAGCAGGCAGGGGCAAGCTCCAGGAGGGGCTGTCAGCTTCCTCATGTGCTCCAGATGGGAAGAGACACGGAGGCAGCAGAGGGTCCCTCTCTGGGACAACAAAACCTCTTTGCTGGTGGTGCCTTTCCTTATAAACATCTGCCAACACAGACACTAGTTGTTATTAAGCCCCAACCAGACGCTCTGAAATTGGGCAACCAGCTTCTCCTGGATTTATCCCCATGTGGGGGAGGCTGGGGAATTCAGTCAGGTTGTGCCACATTTCCCCTTTGCTGTGTGCCTTTTATGGCTCGTCCAGCTCATCCCTGGAGAGCTGCAGCCTCTTCCCTGCACTCCCAGAGGGAAATTTCCATGGGCTGAGGCAGCTGGGGCAGAGCAAGGACTCAGGGCTGGCTCCAGCATCAGGGGGACCTGGCAAAGCCCCTTCCCCTGCTCTGGGCTTGTCTTCCTGGAATAATCTGGCCTTTATTTAGAGGCTGCAGCATCATAGGTGGGGGGGGCTGCTCTTCTCTGCCCATAAAGAGGCTGCTCAGGAGGGGGAAATCTGGGCGTTGGAGGCAGGACCCTGCAGAGAGTGGGTTTTTAGGAGAGAAGGAGCAATGCCAATGGAACGTAAAGACTTTGGGAAGCTTTCCAGGCAGACTCAGGAAGGCGCTGGAGGGTTTGCATAGCTGGAGGGGTGGGGAATGGAAAATGCACATCCCGGAGGCTGCGTGGGGCAGGGGGGAGAGGAGAGGGCTCCTGCGTGACTGGGTGCAGTATAAATGGAAGTGGTGGCTGCGTGGCCAGCGTGGGCCAGGGGCTGGGCAGGAGGCTGGTGTGTGAGGGGACAGATGTGTGTGGGATGGCTCCGTGTGGAGCTAGATTAAAAATATGAGCAAGGCAGGCTCTGGTGCTTCAGATGCTCAGGCTTGGCTTCAAAGTTTCCCAAGGCAAGGTGGGGAGGGGGGGGAATGGTGCTGGAGGAGGAATGGTGCTGGAGGAGGAATGGTGCTGGAGGGGGAGTGGTGCTGGAGGGGGAGTGGTGCTGGAGGGAGAATGGTGCTGGAGGGAGAATGATGCTGGAGGGAAGGGCTGAGCCTGAGATATCTCAGATTCATTTCACTTCTACCCCACACCTGCTCTTGGGATGGGTCAGGAGGGGTGGGTGTGGGATGGACAGGATCTTATCCACCAAACCTGTACGTACAGAGCCTGAATTTGCCCCTGCCTACAGCTCTGGTCTTTTGGACCCAGCTGCCACACAAACAGCATCGAGAGGCACTGTTAATGTGGGGACAACCTCAGAGCAACCTCCCCCCCCACGCACACTCCCCCGGGCTGACAAGGGCTCAGGATGCTCAGGTGATGCTCCTCTCAACTCTCCCATTCCCAGCTTCTTGCAGGCACTGGGCTCCTCCCCTAGGGTGGAGCTGGTGGGTTTGAAGGGTGGGACACAGAGAAGCTGCTGCTTGTTCGGCTGTGAGCAGGCTGAGGGTGCAGGTTGGGTGCAGCCTGCTGTGAAGCACCCTGGTCATGGGGGTTGTGACTCCCTCCGGTGAAGTGAGTGGCAGAGTCAGGACTGGTAAGAGGAAAACCCTTCTGGGTGGCAGCATCGGTTGGGTGAGCTGGTGCCTGGGGGAGTTGCTGAGGCCGTGAGGAAGGCTGTTGTAGGGACAATAAGAGCATCTTAATTAGCATCATGGTGTTAATCCTTTGGGGGGTTGGATCCTCAAGGGGTGGTCTGAGCTGGCCTGGGTGAGGGAGGGGGGGTTGTGGTGCTGATCCCTAACCATCTGGAGGTGGCATTTGTGGCCCCTTGCAGGACCTCCTGCTCCCCAAAGCCTTTGTCATCTGCTGGAGCAGGAGGTGTGGGCTGAGACGAGAGGATGAAGATTTGTGGGAGTTTGCTCAGTTTGTGGGGAGGGCTAATTAAAGACAAGAAGCACCCAAACCCCATCCTGTGACGGGTGCTTCAAAGGACTTTTTAGGACAAGGCAGACAGAAAAAGAAACGTGTGATAAATAATGGAGAGCTGAGGCTCAGTGTTCCTGTTCCTCCCGTCCAGCCCAGTGGGGAAGGGACCTTGAGTCCCTTCTGCAGGGCCAGGGGGTTCTGGGAGTGGTGCTGAGGACAGGAGAGTGGTGTTGAGGAGAGGGAAGAGGTGACCCCGCTGCTGCCAGGCTGCAGCTGAACTGGGGTGGATGGGAGAAGGTTTAGAAGCCTCTTTTCTTCCTTTTTCCCTCTTTTATTGGAGGGAAACAAGAAGTCTGCAGGTCTGTGCAGGGGTGTTGGTGTGGAGGGGGCTCTGGGGAGCCCCAGCCCCTGGGGGACACTCTGCCTGCAGCTCCTGCGTGGCTCTGAGGTGCTGGGTCTTTAGCTGAAGTGCCAACTCCCAGAGTCCCGTGGTTGCAGCAGGGATCTGCTTTTCAGATTCCATTCCTCTCCCAGTCTGAAGACCTTCCCTCTCCCTCTCTCCTTTTGCAAAGCCTCAGAAAACAGAGATAAATAGACTTGCCCTCACGCTGGCTTTCCTCCAAAAAAACTCGGGTGTTTTCAGGTCACTCCTGTGATTTTGGGTGGGGGTTGGCTCACGTCCCCCTGCCTGTGGTGTCAGCTGCCATAAGGGAGCTCTGGGGACCCAGTCCTGCCCCACAGACCCCAGCAAAGCTATTTGAGGAGGGAGGGGGGGGGTGTCAACCCAACCTCATCCCCGGGACCAACCCCTGGTGCACGTGTTTTTAATGGGTTTTTGAAAACAGAAGATTGCCTCGTGGAATCTTCTGTGCAAGGTTATTGGAAGGAGACCAGCAAAGGTCTATAACCCCTCTGCTGATGAGGATGAAGTGCTTGTTTAATACATTTTAGCTTTCAAATATTTCTCCTTAATGTGTTTTTGAGATGACTGGAGCTCTGAAGGGAATATGTAACTTGTTAGAAAATAGATGTGCCGATTAGGCTGCATTTCAGCTCATTTAGAGACATTTCACCGCCTCACTTGGATCTGCCTTGATCAAAACCCCTGCCTCTGCACGAGCTGCAAAGTCGGGGAGCTGTCTGTCAGCCAGCATCACCCCGGGGTGCAGCCCCATCCCCACTGCCAGGGCTGGCATAGCTGGTGCTGAGCACGTGGGGTTTCACCAGTGGCACAGAGGAGCTGTCACAGCATCACTAGCTTTGTGTCCGGTTGTCTTGACCCTTCCTGGCTGCTTGGGGTTGGTTTTGTCCATCCTAGATACCCCCCAAATGTCTCTAATCTGCTCCTTGGTCGTCAGGGTGGCTCCCACCACTGGGAGGGAGCTGCTCACACCTCTCTCCTTGAATTTCCCACCTGATGCTCCATCCAAATGAAATCTCCCTGTGGGTTCACACCAGGCAGGGTCTGCTGTGGGGACCCCCAGAGCCTGTGGGGAGGGTAGGGTCTGTCCCATAGATGTTATCTCGATTTGGGAGGTGCCTGGGTGTGAGGTGGCTGCACTCCCCTCTGGCATGGGATGGTTCAGACTTTCCTGGTGGCTTCTCAGAGCAGCAGATTAGGATTTGGTATTAAACGACAGACTTTTAATGCTGGGGGGAACTTTAGCTCCTCTAATCTGCCTGCCAGCGAGACGCAGGCTGGAGGATTTCTCTCTGTTATAAACACTTCACCTCTTACCACATGTCTGAAGTGCTCCCTGGTCTAACAGCAACTCTTTCCATTCCTGTTTTTCATTCATCTCTTTTTCTCCCTCTCTCCTGTCCCCTCTCTGACCCCAGCAGGCAGAGCTCCTTTTCTCCCTCCACTCCCACGGCAGCAAGATGGGGTTGCAGGGGTGTGAGGAGATGCTGGGGGTGCCCCGTGAGGTGATGGGGATGCCTTTCATCACAGGACATCCCCCGGCAGGAACAGGCAGCACGTTTGCAGCAGGTCCCATCCCCGTGCACAGCCCGTGCCAACCCCGGGATGCCCTGACCACCACCCCCCCCCTCCGGGCCATCCGTGCCGGGGCGTCCTGCTGTCAGGAGCACATCAAGCCCATCAAGATGCACTTCACTGGAGCTGGAAAAGGCTTTTGCCCCACGGATGTTCTCTAATGGAGCCGGCGTTGCTGTGCCTCCCCGTGCCGCTGGGCAGCGGCTCTGCAGCTAATGCAGCGCTCCGGGGGGTTCACTGGCAGCTCCTCCACCTCCCAGCCCCTCACCGGGGAGGTGTTGGTGGGCTCTGCAGGTCCTGTCCCACGGGGTTGGGAGCAGCACTGGTGCAGAGGGATGGGGTGAAAGGCTGCAAGCTCTCCTTGCTGCTCCTGCAAAACAAAGCAACCGTTTATTTCTTTTCCCCTGCCCTGCTGGGCTTTAAGTTTGTTTCTCTTGGCAAGGAGGAGCCAGGGGGGCACCTGGGGGTGCTCGGACACCGTGGCTGGGTCCCCACTGTGGTGGGCAGTGCCAGGCAGGGACCAAGGCTGGGTGTGGGTGCCCTGATGCCATCGGCGATGCCACTGAGGGGCTTTGCCAGGGTGGCTGCCAAACGGTGGCCAAGCCACTGTGCTGGCTGGGAGCTGACGGTCCCGCAGGGCCAGGTACGGCTCTGCTGGCAGCATTTCTACCACCCTTGTGCTCCCTTTCACCCAACCCACCTCTAGCAGCATCTGTGCTGCTGCCCATGCAGGGCCTTGGCAAGATTCCACCCACCCCTATCCCGGGAGCCATTGGGATGCTATTTGAGCATCCCCTCCGGAGGTAGACGATGTCTTGCCAATGCTCCTCCCTCACACCACTGACCCCTCTCGCTGTGTCTTCCCCGGGGGGCTGCCTCTCCTGGGCGTCACCCCCCCCACCTCCACGGGTCCGGGTGACGACGGGCGCACGGTGGCAAGCGTTTGCCACCCGGAGAGCTCCTGGCATTTGGGCTGGCCGCCTATCACGGGCTGAAACGTAGGGACCTTGAGGAGGGAGCGGAGAGGGGGAGCCGTCTCCCCGCACATTAATCTATCATGAGCTAATGTGTTTTTCCCATTTGTTCCTTTGTACCTCGCCGAGCTGCGCGCTCCCCACCCTGCCCGCGCACGCACCCCGGCGCGCTCCCGGCTCGCTCCCGCGCGCTTGCTCGCTCGTTCGCTCGCACTCCTGCCTCCCGTCTCCCATGGTTGGCCGGGCCTGAGCCCCTCCGCGGAGAGAAAGGAAAGGAAAGGGAAGCGAGCAGAGCAGAAATGGGGAATACACCCTCTCAAGGCATGTCACTCTCACTATGTGCATCCATTCTTAAGTAGCAGGTATTTTGACAGGACAACCAACTTGGCTCCTGAGCCCTTTATTTTAGGCTACAGGAGAGGCTCTTTGGAAAAAATGC
>WYEA01001507.1:0-21607 GCA_033558465.1 Alcedo atthis
ATTTGCATTCATTATTGATTGCCAGAGAACTGAGCTTTTTGTCAAAGGTTCTGCAGGGGTGTTGTTGCAGGAGCTGCTCAGGTAGTGGGTCAGGAGCTGGAATATCTACAAAGGTCATTCATCAAAAAAGAAGGATCAAGTCAGCATAACAGATCGATTCCTCTGCTGAGCATCATTTACCAGAGAAATTAATGTGGGCAATAGGAAGGAGAAATGCTTTTGACTTTGCAGTTGTAGTGTATCAAGTGCTTCCATAAACCCACCAGGCACAGGGCTCCTTGGCAGGCGTTCAGAGCTGGTGGTGCCACTGTTGAGCAAGAAACCTGCACTGGTAGCAGGCGGGGATGAAAACCTGCCTCACAATGGTCACCTTTTCCTCTGCAGAAGTCCCAGAATTTGAAAGCTCAGGTGGAAGCTGGTGCTATGGAATGCATACATTTCCATGCACATCTGCATTTGGTGTGCTTGGCTGTAGCAGAGAGGGAGTGAGCATGCACTGCTCTGCTGCTGTCACTGTGCTGGCTGTCACAGGGCCAGGCCTGGAACCCATGGGAACACACAGAAACAGACTTCTCCTGGAGGTATCAATCATCCCAACCTGTACAATTGAAGTGCTAGGATACATTCAGTTACTGCATAAATTACTTTCCATGGATTCACGAAAGCTGAGCACGCTTGTCGTACTGGGAATTACAGTACATGATTGTTATTCTAATTCCAGATCATGTGGGTGGCTGTAGACTGGGCAGGACCTCGGGATGTCAGCAGCAGGTGTTCCTTTGGTGGGTGATGGAGGTGATGGAGGAGGGGGGCTTGGTGATTTTTGCCCTTGTATTTGTAGGGCTGGGCTCACCCTAGTGCTTGGCAATACCCAGTGAGGTGCTACCTTGTCCTCTGCAAATCCAGCTTTTGTTTTATTAGAAGATAAACATCTGTAATAGGTTCCAGAGAACTGAAACCCCCGTGTGCTGGCAGTGACCCTCCTTGATCTCTCTGCATGTGAACAGCATTGCCTTTCATTTCTGTCCGGTATCCTATCGGACGGGCAGCGGAGATAACGCGACGCCAGCCCCGCTGCCTCATTATCTGCCCGCGTAGCGGCCGCAGGAGGGATCCCCCGTGCGAACAGCTCCCCGTGCCTCCTTGCGGTGCTATCAGCAGCCGGCAGCCGGGCAACACCCCCGTGGGGAGAGAGCTCACCGCCCCCCGCAGCAGCCCGGCTGCGAGCGCTCGCCCCCCGCGCCCTCAGACCCCTCCGGGCAGCGGTGAGGTGCGGGCCGGGGTGCAGCCGGGTCCCACACACCCCACAGGAGAGGAGCAGCAGAGGACCATCTCCACCGGCCGTCCCGCGCTAAGCGTGTCCCCTCCCGGCTCCCTTCCGCCGCCGCCCGGCCCGCCGCGGACTGCATCTCCCGGAGCCCCCCGCGGCCGGCCCGCCCCCTCCCGCCTCCCGCCGCCCGGCATCACGGGCTCGGTAGTTCCCGCCGCTTCACTGAGGCCTTTCCGCGCGGGGGAGAAAACCACCGTTCCCGAGAGCCCCCGCGGCCCCGCGCCTGCGCCCCGGGTGGGGAAGTGCGAGAGGCCGCTGCGTTGCGGGCAACGGCCGAGGCGGAGGAGAGGCAGAAAACGGCGGCGGCTTCCGCGTTTGCCGGGGGTGGGGGCGAGGAGCGGCGGCGGCGGGGGGCTCGGTGGATGGGCGGCCGCGGGACGGCGTCGGTCGGGCGCCGGTCGTTGGCGGAGACGCGGGGGATGAGCCTGTGAGAGCGGAGGAGCCCGGCCGGAGCAGAGCCATGTCCCAGCCTCAGCAGCAGCAACAGCCGCCGCCGCCGCCGCCGCCGTCTCCTCAGCAGCAGCCGCAGCCGCCGCCGGCCGCCGCTTCCAAGAAGCGGGACCGGCGCATCTTTTCGGGCACCTGCCCCGACCCCAAATGCCAGGCTCGGCTGTTTTTCCCGGCCCACGGGCCGCAGAGCGGCGGCAGCATCGAGTGCACGGACTGCGGGCAGCGCCACGAGCAGCGGCAGCTGCTGGCCGTGGAGGAGGTGACGGACCCCGACCTGGTGCTGCACAACCTGCTGCGGAACGCGCTGCTGGGCGTCAGCGGCGCCGGCCCGCCCCGCAGGAACACCGAGCTGGTCAAAGTCATGGGCCTCTCCAACTACCACTGCAAGCTGCTGGCCCCCATCCTGGCCCGCTACGGGATGGACAAGCAGACGGGGAAAGCCAAGCTCCTCACGGAGATGAACCAGGGAGACATCTTTGACTGCTCCCTCCTGGGCGACCGCGCCTTCCTCATCGAGCCGGAGCACGTGGAGACCGTGGGCTACGGGAAGGACCGCTCGGGCAGCCTCATCTACCTGCACGACACCCTGGAAGACATCAAGAAAGCCAACAACAGCCAGGAGTGCCTCATCCCGGTGCACGTGGATGGGGACGGCCACTGCCTCGTCCACGCGGTGTCGCGGGCGCTGGTGGGCAGGGAGCTGTTCTGGCACGCTCTGCGGGAGAACCTGAAGAAGCATTTTGAGGAGAACCTGAGTCACTACAAGGCGCTTTTCCACGACTTCATTGACGCGGTGGAGTGGGAGGACATCATCAACGAATGCGACCCTCTGTTCGTCCCCCCGGAAGGCGTGCCCATGGGCCTTAGGAACATTCACATCTTCGGCCTGGCCAACGTGCTTCACCGGCCCATCATCCTCTTGGACTCCTTGAGTGGGATGCGGAGCTCTGGAGATTACTCGGCTACGTTCCTCCCGGGGCTCGTACCCCTCGAAAAGTGCATGGGGAAGGATGGCATGTTGAACAAGCCCATCTGCATCGCGTGGAGTAGCTCAGGACGTAACCATTACATTCCTCTCGTTGGAATAAAAGGTGCTGCTTTACCTAAACTGCCTAGGAAGCTGCTTCCTAAAGCCTGGGGAGTTCCTCAAGACCTCATCAGAAAGTACATCAAGTTAGAGGAGGACGGTGGGTGTGTCATTGGAGGAGACAGGAGTTTGCAAGATAAGTACTTGATGAGGCTGGTTGCTGCCATGGAGGAGGTTTTCATGAGCAAGCATGGTATCCATCCCAGCCTCGTGGCTGACGTTCATCAGTATTTCTACAGAAGGACTGGTGTCATTGGGGTCCAGCCCGAAGAAGTCACCGCAGCCGCCAAGAAGGCGGTGATGGACAATCGCCTTCACAGGTGCCTCATCTGCGGGGCCCTCTCCGAGCACCACGTCCCCGCGGAGTGGCTGGCTCCCGGTGGCAAGCTCTACAACCTGGCCAAGAGCACCCACGGCCAGCTGAGGCCCGACAAAAACTACAGCTTTCCCCTGAACAGTTTGGTGTGTTCTTACAACCCCGCCAAGGACGCGCTGGTGCCGGACTACAGCCTGAGTAGCTTGACCGCTTGTAACTGGTGCCACAGTAACCTGGTGCGCCGCGTCAGGGAGGACGGCTCCGTTGCGTACTTGGACGGGGACAGAACTAACACCAGGTCCACGGGTGGCAAATGCGGCTGCGGGTTCAAGCACTACTGGGAAGGTAAAGAGTACGACAATCTGCCCGAAGCCTTTCCCATCACTCTGGAGTGGGGTGGCAGGGTGGTGAGAGAGACGGTCTACTGGTTCCAGTACGAGAGCGACGCGTCTCTGAACAGCAACGTCTACGACGTGGCCATGAAGCTGGTGACCAAGCACTTCCCCGGCGAGTTCGGCAGCGAGATTCTCGTGCAGAAAGTCGTCAACACCATCCTGCACCAGACTGCCAAGAAGAACCCCGACGACTACACCCCGGTCAACATCGACGGCGCCCACGCCCAGAGAGCCGCCGACGTCCAGCAGGGACAGGAGCCGGAGCCGCCGCTCCCCACCAAGATCATTTTGACCGGCCAGAAGACAAAAACCTTGCACAAGGAGGAGCTGAACATGAGCAAAGCTGAGAGGACTGTCCAGCAGAACATTGCGGAGCAGGCCGCCGTCCTGCAGAAGCGCAAGAGCGAGAAGCTGAAGCAGGAGCACAAGGGGCAGCCTCGGGCCGCGTCCCCCGGGGCCGCTCGCGAGGGACCCTCGTCCGCGCCCGCCACCCCCACCAAGGCTCCCTATTCCCCCACCTCGGCCAAGGAGAAGAAAATCCGAATAACCACCAACGACGGGAGGCAGTCCATGCTCACCCTGAAGTGCACGACCACCTTCCTGGAGCTGCAGGAGAGCATAGCCAGGGAATTTGACATCCCCCCCTACCTGCAGTGCATCCGCTACGGCTTTCCGCCCAAGGAGCTGCTGCCCCCCAAGGAGGGGCTGGAGAACGAGCCCGTCCCCCTGCAGCACGGCGACAGAATCGCCATAGAGATCCTGAAGGGGAAGGAGGAGGGCAGGCAGGCTGCTGGGGCGCACGCCGGCAAGCACCAGGACGTGGCTGTCGCTAGTAGGATCTCATCCAAGGAGCTGCAGGAGCAGGTCGACAAGGAGATGTACTCCCTCTGCCTGCTGGCAACGCTGATGGGTAAGCCTCCTTCCAGTCATGCTCTGGGTTTAAGTAGGAGATAACATTTTACAAGCTGTTGTTGTTTTCTGTAACCATGGTGGAGGTTGGTTCCTTCGTTCCTCTGCTAGCAGCACCTTTAGGTGTGATCCGGTGAGTGCTGTGACTCTGAAATGCTTGTGTGGGACACTGCCGTGAATTCCTGGAGCTGCACGTTGCTGTTTAGAAGCTGCTGTGTTTCCTCTGCTCTGTGTCTCTCACTGGGCTCGCATCTGATGTGTGTGTGTGAGAGCTACATGCTCTTTTCTTCCTACACCCCCTCAAGTTTCAGGAAATAAATTCACAGCAGAGGTGAGAAGGGGACACTGAGTGTCTGCTCACTGGCAGCTTGAGGACCAAACTCTCCCCTTTGTAAGAGGATTTAGTCCTGGCCTTTCTCCCTGCTGGTTTAAGGAAATGGACACGCTGTCTCCTCAGCTCATCTGCTAATTTGAAGTAAAGAGCTGGGCTTTTTCAAGAGCATCATTCAGAATGTGAGCTGAGAAGGGACTGGAAGAATCTCAACACAGATTTGAATCCCCAAGGTGGACACGGGGTCGCAGAGCTATGCCTGGAAACTGTCACTTGCATAAATATGACTAAATAATTGGAGACAAAAGGACTTTTCTCAGGTTTTTATTTTCCTGTTTGGACTTGGGAAACTCGGACCTTCATTTGTGTACTTGCATCATCAGATTTCCCAGTTGCTGCTGCTTAGTGGCTGGAAGCAGAGCAGTAATTATGCTACATTTAGCTCTCTGAACCAGTTGAATAGCAGTGTTTACAGGGTTTTTTTTGTGGGAGCCTTCTCTTTTGCTGGAGGGATTTGGTGTGGCTGGAGCATGTGATGCTTTAGAAACGAAACCATTAGGTAATCAGAGTGGTGTGTCAGAAGTTCATCAAGCAGAACTTTGTTTCTTTTTTCCCAGCCTGATTGTTTCAGCTCTGGTGTCTCTTGCAAGATACGGAGCTGAATCACCAGCCAACTCCTGGTTCTGACACTTGCATCCCAGTTACAAAGTCCAGGGCAAGTGCAGGTTCAAAGCTGGCTTAATTTGGAGATGAAGCTTAAACGAGTGTTTTCAGGATATACTGCTGAGCCTGTGCTTTCAGTGGCTCATTTTAAAAGCCTATCAGAGGTTTTTGTGTCCTTTTATTTAATTGATTTGTTTTTTTACAAGTGCTTCTCCATAAACTGTGAGCTAATGGTGTATTCAGGGGTGGGTTTTTGTCCTTGGCTATTGCTGCTGTTAGATTCTGCTTTCAAAGCACAGGTTGGAATAGGTTTTACCCTCCTCTGACTGCATCCATTTTGCATTACTAATAGAAGTAAAAGTGGCAGCAAATGATAAACCAGCCAGTTGTAATAATTTATGTGGCTTCTGAAGAAGTTACTGTTTTTATATAATCACCCCATCAGGGCTTCATTTTCCTTTAAAGACAGAGTGGAAAAAATCCAGACAGTTGACATTTACAAATGGGCTTTAAAGTGAGGAAACAAACTCTGATAAAATTTCCTCTGTCCTTGCAGTTTGTTAGGAGCTTGGGGTGGTGGTTCCTGCAGGTGGTATATTCAGCTTTTTTGGGACAAGAACCCTCAGTGCTTCTCAGGGAGGCTCCTGTATCCCTGAAAACAGGGCTGCAGAGTTCTGGGAGTGAAGTCAGCTTGTGCCACACTGATTTTGTGCTGCTGGCAATGTTCATCTGACACAGTGGGTCAGGCTGCAGAGGGGGTGCTGCTGAAGCAGCTTGCTGGGACACACACAGCTCTTGTTTTCCTCCCCAGAGCCCACAGGGAAAGTTTGTCTCC
This sequence comes from Alcedo atthis, assembly GCA_033558465.1. Lineage (NCBI taxonomy): Eukaryota > Metazoa > Chordata > Aves > Coraciiformes > Alcedinidae > Alcedo > Alcedo atthis. Next base: position 6,317 of record WYEA01001507.1, read on the forward strand.
AAGCATCTGGAGCTCTTCATTCTGCATGCTGAAAAGCTGTTCTTTCCTACAGGCTCTCCTCTAGGCTGGCTTGATGCTTCTCTCATGTTTCAGTTACTAGAAGTGTTCTTTTCCCATCTCAGCTAGTTAATATTAACATTTTAGACAGTGTTCTTTAATTTTTCTGATTATAATTTTAAAAGAAGCCCTGGGAAATCAGATAACTGCAACTTCTGGAGCATTTGACTTGTCACACACGAATTTTTATAAAGCTTTCTCCTCTTCTGTTGTTTTTTTTGTTTAGCTCAAAATACAGAATTCGATAGGGATATTACAGAAGGAATTATAATTTTGCATTCACATAGTTAAAAGGTGATGTTTTTTTAACAGATTTCATTCCTCTCATGCTGAAGCACTCTGGATACCCGCAAGCCAAATGTGAATCTCTTTTTCACACTGATGCATTTGTCAGTACACAAGAAATCAAAGTGGCCAGATTGAAATTAAAAGTATTGACAGCAGGATTTGCTTGCAATGAATCAGCTTGCTTTAAAGCCAGCTGCAGATCCCTGTCACCTCTGTTTGGCAGCTGAGCTTTTGATTTCTTCTGCACTTTGGTGTGTCCTCTGTGCTGTGTGATGTGATGGACCTGGCCTTGCACTGGCACGGGTTCATCTGCACTTGGGTTGCTGTGGCAGGGCTGAGGGGGTGTGTTCTGGAGCAGGAACAGTGCAGGGATCATCTCTGGTAAAGGCAGTGTCTTCATGGAGAATTTAATCTAACTACACAATCACACAAATTAACCTGTGACCCGTAAAGATCTTCCTGCCCTGGGAAACAAGCCCAAAGCAACCAGCAAACCCACCCAGCAGCAGAAATGGGCAAACCTCAGATGTTGTTTAGTTGAATCACACACTCTGGTTCCTCTGAGCTGGGAAAGTCCAGTTGTAATTGTGGTTTTTTTTGTGTTCCAGTCGAGGTGTCTATCAAAACAGCCCCAGTGGTTGTGTTTCTGTCAGTGGTGATGGTTTTGTGAGCCCTGCTCCCCGTTCCTTTCTGCCCATGGGCCTTGTGTTGTGTGAAAGGGAATCTGGACAGTGGTGCTTCTCTGGTCCCCTACGTCCAGTCTGCAGAGTTAAATGGGGCTGCTTGGTGACTGTGCTTTGCTTTTACAGGAGAAGATGTCTGGTCTTATGCCAAGGGGCTTCCTCAGTTGTTTCAGCAGGGTGGAGTATTCTACAGCATAATGAAGAAAACCACAGGTAGTTTTTGGTTTTGTTTTCTTTCTTCCTCTGTTTTCAGATTGTTCAAATGGTAGATTGCTATCAGATCACTTGTAAGCATAAACATATTTATATTACCTTGGTACATTTGCATTTTCTTCATATCAAAGCCCAAGCCTAGGAAACGTGAGCAAGACTCATTCATTCAACTTCCCTCTCTTCTCTGAAACTTTCTCTACAACCACACATCTCCACTTAAACTTCTGGAACTAGACAACTTCAATAAGTCAACTGATTTTTGGTTTTTATTCCCTGGAAAGCTCAATCAGAGAGAAGATCACAGAACCTATTCCTGTCATCCTTTAAAACACTTGCTTGATAAGCAACTCAACTTTCTAGTGTGCTGCTTAACAAACCCACTGCACGAGTTACTGGCCCAGGCAACAGAATGAGCCCTCAGTTACTGAGTGTCCAGTATTTCTTTAACTCCTCTTGTGCTGCCACCAGAGGCTGCAGCCTCTTTGGGGTGCCCTGTGACTGCTGTCACACCCACACAAGCCAAAACTGTTCTCCCACAGCAATGTTTCAGTGTCTCTGATTTTCTATGTTTGCTGCAGTAAGTTCCAGTACAATAATTAGTGTGTACTCAGAGCGTGCCTTGGAGTCCCAACTCTGAACGATGACATTTTCTGTCCTTACAGGTCTGGCCGATGGCAAGCACTGTACTTTTCCACACCTGCCTGGTAAAAACTTTGTGTACAATGCAGCAGAAGACAGACTGGAGCTGTGCGTGGATGCTGCCGGGCACTTTCCCATCGGCCCTGACGTTGAAGAGCTGGTTAAAGAGGCCTTAAGTCAAGTGCGAGCAGAAGCTACTTCCAGAAGCAGGGAAGCGAGTCCCTCCCACGGGATGCTGAAGCTGGGGAGCGGTGGAGTGGTGAAAAAGAAATCCGAGCAGCTCCATAACATAACTGCATTTCAGGGAAAGGGCCATTCCCTGGGAACTGCCTCTGGCAGCCAACACCACGAGCAAAGAACCAGGGAAACGCCGCTCTCAAGAAAGCACAGCACGGAAACAGACTTCAGTCCTTCTGCTAAGCCGGAGCCTTCGGTGCTGGCAGCAGCTCCTGGCGGCACCGAGCTGGTCCGAACGGCTCCTGGCGGCACCGAGCTGGTCCGAACGGCGCCTGCAGCGCTGGCAGCAGCTCCTGGCACCGAGCTGATCCGAACGGCGCCGGGCGTCGTGACCATGCGGGACAGCCGGCAGCTCGACCCCTCGCTGGTCGAGGCGCAGAGGAAGAAGCTGCAGGAGATGGTCTCTTCCATCCAGGCCTCCATGGACAGGCACCTGCGGGACCAGCAGCCGGAGCAGGCGGCGGGTCTGTGCCAGAGGAGGGCGGAGGCAGCGGGGCCGGCGGCCGAAGCCGAGCCCTTCCCCGCGCCGGGCGGCGCCGAAGCCACCGACGGTAACGGGGGGGGTTCCGTGGCCACAACGTTCCGTGGGAGGTCGAAAGCGCAAAAGGGAAATTCTGTTGAGGAGCTTGAGGAGATGGAGAGTCAGGATGCAGGAATCACTAATGCGACTGAGCCAATGGATCACTCTTGATAGATTAGTAGCTAATAAGGGTAGAAGCAATTACAGTTCCAATGTGATGTTTCTTGGCTGGGCCACACCAAGTGAGTAGCTATTAAATCTTGTATGTATGTCAAAGATTATATCATCTTATTCAGTGCATGATAAGCGTGTGATTGGCAATAGCTTTCAATATTACCATGCTGCTGCCCAGGCTGGCTCTGTTACCTGTAAACTAGTTCTTAGGAAATGCACTGAGATGAATATCTGCTGTAAATGTGGGTTCTTGAAAATTCTTTGTAATTTTTAATTCCTTACGAGTCTTAAAATCGAAGCCCGTGCAGGGTTCCCGCTGCACTAGTCTGAGGTTCCTGGAAAGGCTAGAACAGACAGAACTAGAAATGTGACAAAGTTAATCCTGTCCCGGGTAATTATTTCCACTCAAATTCACTATAAACATGAGTTGTAACTTTCAAAAGGCAACTGAAGCTAGACTGCTAACTTTGACAATGCAGCATATACAGGACTTCACACTGTGCTGGCACTTCCTCGGCTCAACACCTTCTCATGGCACAGTCCTGGGGCTTGTCAGGAATCTGGGATAAGTGGAACCAGTAAACTCTCTGATGGCTGCATCTTGCCCCTTGGGGCAGGTTAGAGGAAAGGCTGCTTGGTGTAGGCGAAGGTAGGGGAGTCAGTGTGGTGCTGGCTGAGCCACCTCAGCCACAGGTGCTCAGTAAGGACAGGGTGTTCCCATCTCCCCGGGTGATCAGGTGAGTGCAGTTGGTCACACAGCTGCAGAAGTTGGCAGCAGCAAGGAACCTCAGACCCTTGGTGGCAAATCCCTTTTAGAAGGCTGTGGTTGGGCATGGCCAAAATGCCCCAACAGCTGTGCTCTTCAGAGCCAAGGAGCACTTTACTGGGAGGAAATGACTCCAACATACATTTTCTGTGCTAACTGAGCTGTGGAAGCTCACCCTTTACTCCATGGAAACAAGGAATAGGTGCTGTTTCTGTAGGGACTGCCCAGCTCCCCTCACTCTGGAGGCAGGTTGCCCTGTATCACCTCTGACAGGAGCTGCCAGGGGCACGTTCAGCAGCCCTGCAGTGCTAGGCCTTAAGAAGCAGCTGCTGCTTGCTCTGGAGGATGGAACATGGATCTGATACTGCACTTTGCTTCCTATTGCCATACTCATATTTAAATGCACTGTTGTTGCTTCCTCTCGTGGTAAAACAACATTAATGGGTGAGAGATGTTAATGCAGCCTCAAAGGAATTAAGAGCATCTAAAGATTGAAGTCCGTGTTTGTGCACGTGGGTTTTTACCAGTTCACAGGGGTTTGTATGTTTCTATTCAGAAGAGTCTCCTCACTTCTTACATTTCTAGTCACTTAAGCAGTTCTGAGAGTTATGAGATGTCCCACGAGGGAGGATTTATTTTTTTATGCAAAAATTAACTGCATTAAGTCACTTGAAGAATAGCCCCAGTTTTGGCAAAGGAGCTGAAATGCCTCTGTTGGTAGATTTTATGTTAGAGGGAGTCAGTATTTTCTGATGTAGTTCAAAAAAAACCAAGAATCACCCTTCACAGATCAATGTCAAATGTGAAGCTCCCAGGTTGTTACCCTGTGAGGTACAGTTTGGAAGCTTGGAATGTATGAAGTAATTTGGCTCCCCAAAGCTGAGCAGGCTGCTGAAGTGACAGGGCTGCTCAGTGGGGAACAGGACACGTGCTGCAGCTGGAATCCTGCCACGACTGCTGGGAAGGGTCTGTCTCCCACCTACCCCTCCCTGGCTGCACTGCCTCCCTGCAGGTGCCCTGCAGGGGAGGCTTGTGCCTCATCCCTGTGAGCCTGAGAGCAGCAGTGGCTGTTCCTGGGAGAGGGTTTCAGTCAGCAAAGGGGGATCTCCTGGATCTCTTGCATTTTGGATAAGGTAACAAGCACTTAGACTTTTTTAACTTTTTAGTTAGAAAAAGAAGTCTTCCTTGGCTACAAAAAAACCCTATGGGCAGAGTATATGAGAGAGCTTTAAGTTTGAAATAAATGGAAATACTCATTGCACATCTTTATTATTCCAAGGGGAGATACTTGCTTCTTTCATGCCTTTCTGGTTAGACTGCAGGATTTTGTGCCTTTTACTGTGCAAAGAGGAAGGCTTTGTTTACTTCTGACACGCTTCCCATGTCAGCACTAATTTGACATTTTCCTTATCTCAATAAAAATAGGCAGATAATGGCTCTGTTTGACTCAACCTTAGTGTTCTTATTTCATGTCGCTTTCTCATGCAGCTAAACACCAGTGTTTTTGAGAAAGGTGACTTCTGACACTCTCAAGTGAAGCTAAAATCCATCTCCGTGCTGCTGAGATGTGTAGTGGACTGTACAGGAGAAGTGGAATCAAGAACACTGAAGTGTAAGTTGCAGTAGCTGTTGGTTTGAGTGGGGGTGCCAGGCTGAGGGCAGAGCTCTGTGCCTGGCCCAGGAGCACCCGTGTGGTGCTAGGGCTCCCTGTTGGAGCCAGGAGGATGGTGATGGGTACAAGGTAGGAGGAAGTGACTCTGTGGATGTGGAGAGTGTCCCTTTCTCAAAAACACCCCTGACTTTGCTGCTGAACTGCCTGTGGACAGAGGCTGTGGCTCTAAATGTCTTTTTGAGTGCCTGCCTTAATTGCTTCCCTGTCTAGGGGCCAACCACCTTCCACACAGTGTCTCATGGCAAAGAAGACTTAAATTACTTGGAAATCCTGAACTTGACTATGGCTTAGTATCTGTAACCTGAATAAAACATGATTACTGAAAGTACAGGCCCAATTAAAATAAGACATGCAAGATTTTTCCTGCTTCAGATGGCTGGCTGTGTAGTGGGGCTGACTTCTGGATACTGCTGTTTCTCTGTGAATTGTTTGCATTTCAGCGTGGGGATAATAAACAGCACCTTTGCAAATGGAAACAAACCTATTTGGGCTGCCTTCACTGTCCCAGACACAAGCCAGCAGTGTGGACTGTTGGTTTGCTGAATCCCAGATAGTTCAGGAGCCTTCTGCTGGATCCAGACAGTGAGCTGGCTGCTGCCCCGGGCACACAGGGCTCTCAGGGTGCTGTGCTCCCCAGCTCCCAAGCCCCAGGAGCTGTTGTTGCTGTCAGGAGACCAGCAGAGTCCCTTGAAGCTCTTACAAGGTGCTGAAAATTCCAGGTAGCAAAGCTGTAGTATGCTGGGAAGTGGGAGAGGGAAGCTGGGTCCCAGTGCAGCAGGTGAGGACAGGAGCAGTCCCAGGAGGTGCCACAGGTCCCTTGTTTGGCTCCCCTTTTCAAGGAGCAGAATGTCCAAGCTTCTGTAAAATAAAAACAATAGGAATTTGATCCTTGTGTTAAAACCAAACCCCATCAGTAAGTGGTTTCTTTGCTTTGCTTGTGGATATCAGTTGAGTTTCCTGAAGCTGAAGCAGTTGCTGAAGACCTTTGGAAGGCAGGATTCCCTCTGAGCCCTTACGCCTGTGGTTGAGCAATAAAAGGTTGAAACAAGAGTGGTATTTGCAGAATTATTTTATGTTTAATGAGGATTATTGCCAAGAAATGAAGAGTGCACTTTGAGGAGGGAATGCTATTTAAAATGTATAAATAAGAGTTAAAATAGTGTATATATTTAGAAGACAAATCTTTTTAAACAGTAAGTGCTTTACATGTTGAATTAAAACTAAATTAGCATAGAGACTTTACCATCTTCACAGTACTGGCTGTTGCCCAGCACAGTTTGGTTTGTTTTATCTGTGATTGCTGTACTAATTATATTTGATTTTTTTATCTGTAATGTAACAATAGTGTATTATAACAGTATATAGTGTACTATACTACACTTCACTGTACAGTATTTGGAATTTTCTTTGATTGCTATATTAAAACTATAAGTTAAAACATCTGCTTTGGTTTTGTAAGGGACACCTTTTACCTCCCCTTTCACACGTTAGCCTGTCGAATGAAGACTGGTTTGGCTGTGAAACAAATGCACTGTGACTCTTGAGGTCTGCACTCCATGCCAGCTGCATCGTGCTCACCTACAGCAGAACTGGGGCAGAAGGTGGAAAAACTGGCACTGGTCTCAGAAAAGTAAACTCTGATGTCACCTGTTAGGCTTTAGTTGTCTTTCTGTTCTGAAGAAACCTCCTTGGAAGAGTTTTCTGACCTCATACCTGTTCTGAGTATTTCATTAAACACAAGTGTTGAAGTGGAGAGGTTTGGAATACACATTTTTATGTCTTTGACACCAAAATCTTGAGATCTGAATCTTTTTTTTTTTTCCCAAGTTCTCACCAAGAAGGTGTAGAATGACACTGAGCTTCAAGGTATCTTGCAGTCTGCCCTTTGAAACATGGGCCAAAATGTACTGGGAAGCAAATTTGAAGGCAGATGTGTGATATTTGAGGATGAATAGTATCATTTGGCAGAACTAGGCTGGGAAATCTGGTAAGATGAACATACTGAAAACTCCCTCAGTCACCCCTCTGCTTTCTCTTCTGGCTACACATGGTACTTGTTTCAAAAATTGGCTGTAATCTTCACTTTGGAGCCTAAAAAAGTCATAAAACCACCTGCAAAACTGTTTCTTCTTCCTGTATTTGTTTAAAAGCTTTAATTCAAATTCAAAGCATTAAATCATCCTTTAAAATGCTGGGTGTAAATACACTGTGCTAATTTCAACTGCATGTCTCATCACAGAGAACTGAACATTATCCTTTTGAAAGACTGGTATTGCAAAGGTTTAAATGCTTAATGCTAAGCTACAATTTTACCTTTATTAATGCAGTGTTCATAACCTGGGCCCAGACCAGCACTGAAGGTATGAAACCAAGTTCAGAGTTTGCAAAGTCTTTTCATTTTTTATTTATTTGAGATTCTGAGACAGCTTGTATTCAGACTTTATCCACCTCTGGGTTTTTAAATGACTACCTGATTTGGCTTTCTGCTGGAAATAATGCTTCTAGTGGCTTGTCTTGCTGCTAGCAAATTTCATTTCTCAAGTGATCCTGTCTGTCTAGACTGGCTCTGTGCTGTTTGGAAACTTACATTCAATAAGTAAAAAATGGAAAGGAAGAGGGAGAGTGGAAGGAAGTTACCAGAAAGAGAAGGAGGTTTGGAAGGTGCTGTGGTTCTTGTTAGCCTGGGGAGCCTGGCCCTGCAAAATGTAATTTCTTACAAACCTTCAAGGAATAGCTCATGTAATTTCTTTCAGAAGAAGAAAACTTGATTTTATAGGCTGTTTTGTCAACTTGGTATATAAGATTTTCTTTAAAATTAAGCTTATTGTCCTCTGTTTATATTGCTGCTCCTGGAGACAGTAAGAGAGAACGGAGAAATTACCCAATTTCACACAAACTGGAGTGATAGAAGTGAAAACCTTGTCTGACTTCCTCCAAGATGCATGTGTGGGTACAAAATTCTTCTGTGTTGTGGTTAACAGACCACAGCGTAAGTGGGCTTAGCATCATTACCAGCACTTTCTCCAAGAAACAGATGGGGCAGAGTGCACAGAGCTCCCCAGAGCTGGGTGAAATGTGTGACCCTGTAAGACCTGCTGTCTCAGGAAAGTGTTGTGAGGAGCATTTAGAGAGAATTCCAGCAAAAGCAGGTAATTTTCAACAGCCATGGGCAGGGTATTTTCCTTCAGATACTTTGATACTAAGATTTTTTTAAAAAGGGGGGAGAAAAAAAAAGACCAAGTATGACTCTGTGTTATTTGCAGTGTCTCCGAGCTGCAGCTTCACTGCACTGGCTGTGACATGACTCAGGCAGGGATGACAAGCTGGGATCTTCAGTTCTGAGACACAAAGCAGATGCTGGGAATATGTTCTGGCCAGATGGAGAACTATTTTAATTTAAAACACTGTCTGGTGAGTATTCTCATGCTCTTCATCAGGAATTTCTCCAGACAGGGGGAGGAAGCTCCAGCTCCACAGATCACCTTGGATGCTGAGTGAGTGGTGGCACGTCGCTGGGCTGAGGGTTGGATGCTGTGGTTCTGTTGGTGTGTTTGGTGTTTCTGCCAGCTGAGAGCTCTGAAGATCATCGTCAGTAACTGGTGATAAGACCCCCCAGCCTGCTGAAAGTGTCTGGTAAAATCCTGCAAGCTCAGGTCTCTGAAGAGAGAAGTAAGTAGATCCTCGACTCGGTTTTGCGAAGCTACTAGAAGGTGGAGGGAGGGATGCAGCTCCATCTTCTTTTTTTGCCATGTAGGATACTAGAAACCCTGAACATTCAATCTGTGAACACCCAGGATGGGGACACATACAGGATTTCCAGAGAGAAATGTGGGGTAAGTGCTTGGTGATGTGCTCAGAGAATGGCCCCTGGCTGTCTTCAACTGCATCAAGGGGTTGGTCTTTAACTGCTGGTAATGCACTAGTTCATCTCAGCTGGTGCTTCCAGTAGCTATTTCCTACAGATCGAGCACACATGTATCACTATAGGAATACAAGGAGGTACTTATTTAAACCATTTTTCAATTTATTTCAAGCTCCCTTCCCTGTGAATTCAGTATCATGAATGCTGAACTCCACCCTTTCACACAAATCTGGTCTCAGGGTGGGTTTTTTTTATTCCACACACTTATTACAGTTTGTGTAGCTCAGACTCCTGTCCAAGCTTGGATGTGGGGACAGCCGCTGCCTTGTCACCTCTGGGTGCTCGAGGTGATCTCAGCTTGGTGCTGAACAGCCTTGGTAAGCGGCAGGCTACTATTCAGTGTTTTGATGATTAGGTTTTCACCGCTGAAAATCAACATTAATCAAAGAAAAAGCCGATGGCTGAGCCCTGTGTGAGGCTCGGGCCAAGGCGGAGTCAGCGCTGTGGGTGAAAACCCCAGAACACCGAGCCCGCGGATGTGTCTGAGGGGAAGAAGCCAGTCCCGGGGCGCTGTTGCAGCCTTTGTGGCGCGGAGAGGCGGCACCGCGCAGCTCCCTTCGATAGCTCAGCTGGTAGAGCGGAGGACTGTAGAGGGTAAACTCGCGGCAATCCTTAGGTCGCTGGTTCGATTCCGGCTCGAAGGAGCGGCTCTCGCTTTTGCCGCGCGGGGTTGTTATTCGGCTGGTTTTTTTTGCCCCGCCCCCCGTCGGGCGCCCGCCCGTTGCCGCCGTTGCCCCGCGCGCGCGCTCGCGGCGAGGCGTTAACGGCGGCGGGACAGCGGTTGTGAGGGAGCGGTTGTGAGGGAGCGGTTGCGGGGCCGCCTCCCGCCCGCCGGGGAAAGACTCGTTCCCCCGTCATGCCCCGGCCCCTCCCCGCAACCTCCCGTTGCGGGGGCCCCGCCCGCCGGCTCGCGTGCGGCGGCGGCGGCCAATGGGAGCGCAGTCCGCCTGCGCAGATTCAAACGCTGGCTCGGGGAGGAGGCTGGGCGCGAGATTCGGCGGCACTCACCGAGCCAGCCGCTCGGCGCAGAGCTGGCGGAGCCCGGGCGGCCAGCGGGGACCCGGCGGCGAGCGGGAGGGCCCGGGAGGAGGCCGAGCGAGGCGGGGAAAGGCGGGGCGGCGGCCCTGGGCGGGAAGGAGGTCGCCGGAGCCCGCGGTAGTTGTGACAGGAGGAGGAGGGGGGAGCGCAGCCCGGGTGAGAAAGGGGCCGCTACGCGCCCCGTCCTTTTCGGGCAGGGCCTGGCCGAGCCATGCCTGACGCGCTGGGGGCCGAGCCAGGCCGGGGCTGAGGGCGGCTGCCGGGGCGCTGAGGATACCGCGGGGAGCCGTCAAAGGAGCTCTGCCCGCTTCCAGCCTTCCTGAGGCGCCGCTGCCCCTCTCCGCCCCGCACCCGCCGCGGGAGCCCGGCCGGGGCAGAAGGCGAAGGAGCCCGGCCGGGGCAGAAGGCGAAGGAGCCCGGCCGGGGCAGAAGGCGAAGGAGCCCGGCCGGGGGCTCGGCAGCCCTGCGCCGCCCGCCGTTGCCGTGACGGTTCCCCCTATGGTGCTCCCCGAGGATGGCGAAGATACCGCGCAGGTGAGTGACCCGGGGCCTAGCGCGGGGATCTCTGCGCCTTCTGCCTCCTCCCTCGCGGGCGGTCGTTGCTTTCCACACCCAGGTACCCCCGCGCCCCGGGATCCCTGCCAGGTGCCGCCGCCGCCGCCCCGCCCCTGCCCGGCCTCGTCCCCCCGCCGAGCCGCTTCCACCTCCCCGGCCTCGCAGTCCCTTCCCTGCCTCCCTCCTCCCGCGGGGCTGCTGGTCCCGCAGTTACCTGTCCGCCCTCCCCGGCCTTAGGAGCATCTGTGGCGTCGCTCTCTTCTCGCCGCTTCGCCCGGCGCAGCTTTGTCGTCTCTTTGGCAACTCGTCCAGAGCTTTCCTTCTCCGTGGGTCACTGCCCCTGTCAGTAACGCCTGTGGAGCTTTTCCACTTGGCTGCTCCTGCTGCGGCGTGTTTCTTGCCGCTCTCCTCCCCGAGCGGCTCCGGCACAGCCTTGGTGGGATGCTCTGGGGCTGTTGGGTCGCTGCTCCCTCCAGCATCCTGCGTGCACCTGCTCTCTCTGCTCTGGAGTGTTCCCCGAAGATGGTGTCACCGGGCTTGAGACATCCCTGCGAGGAAGTGTTTTCAGCCCCAGATGCTTTAGCTGCGTCTTTTGTTTAATTGCTGGGAAAGTGGGTGTGCCTTCCCTGGCTGTTCAGGTGGGTCTGGAGAGCTCTTATTGCTGCAGCTATGCTTGTCCTGAGGAGAAATGCAGTGATGAAGAAAAAAGGATTGGGATGGAGAAAGGATGGAGAAAGGGAAGGGTGATCACTGAGGTGTTAATGCTTGAGCACCTAGACTGCACACTTCTAACAGAATTAGAGTGGCTTTAAAGCTACAGGTATTAGAACTGCTTCTGGCTTTTCCAGTGACATGAGAAGAGTTGATGAGTGAGTTTGTTTTGTTTTTTTGTTTTTTTTTTTTATTTCAAAGCTGCAGCTAAGCCAAGACAGCAACGCTTTGGGTTTCCCAGCAGTGTTTGGTTGGAGATCATTAGTGTGTGATGATGGCACCTCCAAAGCCAAATCCCTGTCATGAGGAGCTTACAGAGAGGTGGTTTGTAGATGGGGAGCAAGGAGAAAGTGTTTTGGCACTGGATGGAATTGACTTTAACTTTATTCAACTGCTCTTGGTTTTGGCATTTGGATGCTCTTTTTTGTTTTATTTTCTTTAATGACTCTCAACTCAGAATGACAAAGAATGCTGGTGCAGAACTAAATACTTCATTTCCATTTTGTTACCTGATAAAATTTGATGGCCACGTTCCACTTTCATGTTGTATTTAGCACAGTTTAGTAACTGTAAAAGAATCATCCAGTCAACTATAGCCCCACGTGTCTGAAAATCTTTATTTCAATGCAAGCTTTAGGAGTTCCAGCCATTCATGTATATCACAGTGCAGTGCAGAACTTGCTGCTGACCTTTGTGGTCGATGGGAAATAGAAAATACCCTTAGCTGGGTGGTCAGTCTGCTGAAGAATCTACTCAGTTCCTGAGACACCAGCACAGGTTAATCCTGTTACTGGGAAAGCTTTATTTTATCTTTTTTTTTACTTTAATTGAAAAATGGAAGTGATTTTCAAGGCTGAGCAGAACTAAGAGTTTTGAATTTGAATTTTTGATATTTTTATCGTGGCTCATGCTGATAATGAAAAAATAAAGGTGCTGCATGCTTGTGTAGGAGCCCCTCTGTGTGTCACCGCAGCTGCCGCCCAGGAGCTGCTCCTGTGCTGGTTTCCACGCGAGTTTGGGTTTAGGTTGCCGTGAGTCCCAAGCTCTCTTTCCACGGCACCTCCGGCGCTGTGCGGGCAAGGCTTTGTTCTGCAGCCTGTGCGTGTGAGTTTCTCCAGTAGATGGAGCGGGACCTGCAGCGAGTCCCAGGGCTGACCTGCCTCCTAACCTAGAGCGTCAGTCAGCGCTGCTGCTGGCCTCTCCTTGCTGGAACAGCTCTGTCTTCGGAGGTTGGTAGCCGATTCCTTTAACACCGAGGCAACTCGAGACAGGAGCCCGCTTAAAATCCCAATTTGATTGCTAATTATTTGGCACCCTCTGAGTTAGAGGTGGAACACGAATGTGTTCTGCAAACCCCTTCTCTTGTAAGCTCGTTTGTGGTAAGATGTGCAACTGTCTTCCAAAAACATGATTTTAAATAATAGCTTCTGCTTCGAGTCCAGGCCTTGACAGGGAATAAATGATCTGTCCATACCCCAGCATCTGGCTTTAAAATGTTCCTTTGCTGTGCTGAACAGGGGGCTCTGCTGGAGACAGAACTGATGGGCAGGCAAATTCCATGTGTCATTTCAGGGCAACAGGTACAGGCTGGAAAAAAAAAGCTGCAAGCAGTTAAAAAAAAAGTTATTTTAAATTTTCTTCTTCACTCTTCTGCCACTCTCTGCAGTGAGGAAGATGATGACTTTCAATATATGGATCATGACTATGAGATACCCCAGCAAAAAGTCCTTAGGAAGATCTCTAGCAGGGTAAAATGGACACGTGATGAGGTAATTTTCTTTTGGCTTTGGTTTCATCCCTACATGATATTAGCAGTGCATGAAAGATGTCATTCTTTAGTTTCCTGTTGGGATAGCATTTACTGGCTGAGGTTTTGTCTTGACAGGATGAAAGGCTGAAGAAGCTGGTGGAACAAAATGGTACAGATGATTGGGCTTTCATTGCTAGTCATTTGCAAGTAAGTTGAGCCTGTGTCTCAGTGAAATTCCCTTCTAATACATACTTTGGTCATGCATCTAGTTGGAAAGTGAGGTGAAATAGAACAGAAACATATAATAGTAAACAAAATACTTGAAAGGATGCTTGTAAATTGAATTTCAGCTGTAGCTCAGACCTTGGAGAACCTTACCAGCTCAGGCACATGGCTAAGGGTTGGACCAAGTGCCTTGGGAGTCCCAGACTTCCTCAGACAGTTTTTAGGAGGCTGAGTGAAAGCTTTTCTGCCCTCATAACTGGGAAGGGTATTTCAAAAGATCCTTAGTGAAGCTACAAAAAAGCACCATCTGTCAGTAGCAGAGAAAGCAGTGTTGTTTAATTAGTAGGTGTTACCTAAACTTGATATAAATCTGTTTTCCTTAATGCTCCAGTAAAGAGCTGAGAATGTATTTGACTTAGAAAAGTGTTATTTTATTTGGAAAAAAAAAAAAGGTATTTCTGTTAAATTTATTTCCTCATATTAAGTTCTAATGCCAAAAGCATGTAAATCACAAAGTTTAGAGAAGGTGGACAAATAATTTTTTTCTTAAAGAAGAGCAAGTTCTGAATTTGATTATTGAGTCAGAACATTGAGGTAATTAGATTAGAGCTTTGTGCTAGGCTGGTTTTTTTCTGAGGAAGAGTTTTTATAAGCAAATGGAAGAAATAATAAGGGAGAATCCAGTTTAGAACTAAGGTCTGAATAAGTATCTTCATTAGAAATAGGCTAATAACTTTAATATGTAGTTTTCTGTACTCAAGAGTTTAACAGCTGCACTAAAACTGTTTCAGAATCGTTCAGACTTTCAGTGCCAGCATCGATGGCAGAAGGTGCTAAACCCAGAGCTGATTAAGGGCCCCTGGACTAAAGAAGAAGATCAGAGGGTAAGAAAACCAGATCCTGTACTCTCTTGCTGTAACAGAATTGGCATTTGGCTGCTAAGGGTGGGTGCTTCTTGGGTTTCATCCCCACACAGGTGATTTCAGGTGCCTGATGCATCTCTGGACATAGATAATGAAAGGATGCTGTGTGAGAGAGAAAAAAGCAGCTGCTTTTAAGCAGATGGAATGCCTGGGCTGCTCAGGCTGTGGGCTGAGGTGCTCTCCCCAAGCAGAGATCTCTTTCCAGTACTAAAGATCAAAGGTCTCATTCACATCTTTTCTTCCTTAAACCCACTAGACTCAGAGGGTTTGAGAATAAGGGAAATTATTTTATCCTCCCCTGTTAAAGGAGCTGCCTATGGTGTGTTAGCCTCCTTTTCATCACCTCTGGATCCACACTGCAGCTTTCTGCCTCAAAATCCTGCACTGTGCTGTAGGGAGGTGCACATGCAGCTTTCCATGCTGCCTGTTCCCACTGCTTAAAATATCTGCAAATGTTCAGAACTTGTATTTATTGACTTCCTAATCTATTTACTTAGTTCTCCTCAATCTTTTAAGAAAAAGCTTTTAATGCTGAAAAGGGCAGAGACATGAAATGGAGGTTGCAAGTAGAGCTGTGGGGGCTGGATTTTTTTTTCCAGTATGTCAAACCAGGCATCTTTACCAGCTTCTTTTTTGGTCTTTCCTAATGTCAACTCACACAATGGATGACAGAAAATCCCACATTGATCTTTTACTCAGTGTGTACTTAGATCCTAAACACTGAATTTGGAGTTAATAGCATTTTAAACATTTATTTTAAGATAATTTTTAAAACACCAAGTCTGTCTGCCTCCTAGGGCAGACAATCAAGTTGACTATTATCCTATTCTAAAATGCCAGTTGATCAGTGTGCTCAGACTTTGATTAGGAAAATTAGGGTTTTGGGGGCGGCAGGAGGGGGTTTAGGGAGCGGCAGGA
>WYEA01001509.1:4422-17609 GCA_033558465.1 Alcedo atthis
CCCTGGGCAGCCCCTGCCAGGCTCTGGCACCCTCACTGGGAACAAGTTTGTCCTTGTGTTTCCATCTTCTGCATAGCACTCCTTCCATTTTCAGTTTTCTCTGCCAGATGAGGAAAGGCAGGGCTTTTGGTTCTATTTCAAATACACAATGCTTTGTTAAGGTTGGGTTGGTCAGCCTTTGCACAGAGTGGTTGTGTTACTCTGTACACTAGAGTGACATGACACAACAAGATGCTTAATGAGAAAAGATCTCCAAGATCTCTGTGCACTTCACAATATGTCAGAAACAGGTATTACAGAAATCAGCCTGAGCCTACTCTGATGAAAGGAAAAGGGTGGTCTGCCTAACTTCCTGATGCTCTCATGCCTTAAAAGGTAGTGCTCCAGGGGAACACTTGACTTCTAGTAAGTGAAGTCTTCCCCTCACCCCCCTCCTCCCAGGCTTATAGGATCATACTTTGCATTTGCTCCTATTTAATTTTAAAAGCTGAACAGAAACATGAAACTATCTTAAGCAGAAATGAACAAGTCTGGTCTAAGGAACTTATCCTTGATTTTCTATCTTTGGAAAGGGTGGGTTTTAATTAACACTCAAACTTTTTGTATTTCCCTTAGGGTTGACAATAGAACAGAAACATTTCCAAATATCAATGATTTCATTCTTATTGACCTAAAAAAATAAAAACCATCTGGCTGGTTTTGTCCCAGGCAGGTTAGAATTTAGGTAAGTCGTGGGTTCTGCAATTCTACTAATTTTTCCACAGGTTTTACAAGTTATTAGAGGTTTGCAGTTTGTTTTTTAAAAAGTTTAACCTGTCCACTACTAGTGTTTGCTGAAGGTTAGTGGTAATTATAAACACGATTCTCTAATGAGGAAAACCCATAGACAGGAAAAAAATCACATTAAAAAAAACCCAAAGGTTTTACCCTCTGAAAAGTCCTGTTACAGGAGGCTTTAATCAGATATGCAAGGGATGAAGAATGCTTGTTTCAATGAGCTCCCAAAGCCATTACAAAGACAATGGAGTGCATGTCATTTTTGAGCAACAAAATTCAAAAGGTTTCAATAGCACCACTGTAAAGCTGAGAAGTCATTAGTTGTGATGCTAGAAATCTTGACATCACAGTTAAATCAAAAGCCAGTGTATATCTGAGCAGGTAAGATCTGTTTGGAGTATGTGTGTTCAAGGCAAAAGGGAAGAGGTAAGAATGAAAACTAATTTTGCCTACAGATGGCAAACCTGTAAAAATCAGAGAACTGACCTTCAATCCAATGTTGCAACTTAGTGGTCAAGACATTAAAAAAATCACATGTTCATGAAAAATGACAAATTTGGAAATAAACTCTTTAAATCTACCTACTCACATTAGAGAGTGAGTGAAAAATAGAGACTTGAGTTGTGAAAAGCACATGTTATTTGACACAGTAATTCAAATGGGCAGTTTCTTTCCAAGGAATGCATGTTTGACTGTTTTTCCTCACACTGTTGCTTCATAAAGGTCACAACTGTATAAAATACACAGGAGTGGGATCATGATCCCAAGCCAAGTCAACACAAATTAATTCCATTCCCAGCTTTGGGAATGACTTGCAACATGAGTACCAAAAATATTTAATCTTTGGTTTTTTTGTTCATCTATCTATACAATGATACTTATGTAGTTCACCAGATTGTTGTGGGAACTAACGATGAGTATGTTAATATTTAGGAAACATCATAATCTGCATCCATTCCTGCAAAAATCTGTCCTACAGTAGCTTGGCTAAGTTTTTCAGGACAACAATTATCTATCTTTTTTTATTTGTTTGTACAGTTCCTGGAACAATAGGATCTGAATTCTTGACTTGGACAGCTAGGCACCATTGAAACATAAATAATTAGCAAACAATATGAGTTGAGAGGTTTAGTGAAGTGTTATCCTTCCCAGAGCTCCCAGGCACAGAGCATTGAAATGACCAGAATTTAGCCAATGCAAAGGGAACTGGGGACAAGGACCCATAGCCTTGCTTGCTTGCTAGCAACTTTGGTGGCTTTTTCTTGAAAGAGCAGGGATACAAAAAAGAAAACTGATGGAATGCATATGTGAGAAGAGAACACTACTCAGAGGAGCATAGGGACTGCAAATATAGTTGGCTTTTGAGCAAGCCATTTAGGGCAAAAGCTTTGATGTATTTTCCAGCTCTTCTGTATCTGCAAACTGAGGGCAAACAGTAGGAAAAAAATAGGGCTTTGGTTTTGGAGAAACAGCACAGAAACATGGAATGTGCCAGCAGATGCATCAGCAAGAGAGAAGCAGTTGTGTACGTTGTTGTCTCTTGACTTGTGTCCCATGCCTTCATCTCCAGCATGACCACTACGTTCCAGCTGGGCTCTAACTGGGAAGCACTGCTGTGTGCACACCAGGATCCTCCTCCTGCTCCCCATCAGCAGTCAGCCAGTTGAAGATGGTTCAGTCACCTGAACAGCTCTTCATCCTGGACAGATTCACAGATATTAGGGGCTGGAAGGGAGCTAGAAGATCATCTAGTCCAACCCCCCTGCCAGAGCAGGGGCACCTAGACCAAGTCACCCAGGAACAGCTCTTCATCTCTGGCACCCAAGAACAGCTCCAGGTATGAAGCATAAAGGGTATGACACAGAAGTGCTGCACAAATTCCCAGTAAAGCAGTGACTGAACAGCTGCTCTTTCCTCATTGTCTGTCCCTGCATTTGTTCTGTTCCTGCTACACTCTCTCCAAAGGTGGAGATCACTCACTTGGGATCGTTTATTCTAGAAATGAAAGACTGATGGGAAGCATGACTGTCAGCATTGTTGGAGTGAAAAATAACTCCCTCCAAGTGACAAATGAAGAAACTCTCTGCTTCCAGTCATTCTGGGAGATACCTGGAGGATGAGCAATTCCCACGAGGTGATGAATGAAGAGGAAGTAGAAGACTGAGATGAAAGCCTGGAGTGCTTCCAATAAAATGTGAATGCAGGGTGGGGCAAATGAAAGCAGTCTTCAAGAGGGATAAAGGACCAGAACTTAATACACTACCCACAGTTTTTATTTTCTTAAAGATTATGTCAAAGCAATATATTAGAAAAAAAAAAGACAAGGAGAATTACAATACACACTAATTATTATTTACAACAACTAATCAAAGTACTTACAATACACAAGCAACACACACACACAAAAATACAGAGATGTATCAGGTTAAGATTATCCTGATATTTTACAACAGCCTGTATCCCATCATATTATTACACACAGTCATTAATACACTGTGCATCCAGAACTTTTCTACTCTTAGTCAACATTACATACTTAATATATGCCATAAACACATTAACCCACTCATTTAAGTGATCTATTTAATGCACAATACAAATCAAATCAATTCTGTCTAATACTTTTGAACAGTCATTACCTCTTTTATTTTATTTTATTTTATTTTGTCCTTTCAGGACATTGTAGAGAGCATTAAGGTCTCCCCTCAGCCTCCTTTTCTTCAGACTAACAACCCCAGCTCCATCAGCTGCTCCTCACAGGACTTACTCTCAAGACCCTTCACCAGATTCATTGCTCTTCTCTGGACCCTTCATTTTTTCCTCTGGAAAATGCTAATAGAGCATTTTCATCAAATTACTACAGGTGAGTAATATGCATACAGTTTGCTGTGATCTGAAACAGATACTGAATCTCTGGTTTTGAAAGGAAGAGCAAAGCTTTTTTTTAACTAAAGTAAATGGAAAAAAAAAAGAGTCTTTGAAAGTCTTATGGTCTTACCTGTTGGTATGCTTCATAGATGACATCAAACAGAAAAGCCTGAGGCATTTCACTTGCTCTGTACCTGGCACGTTCCAGTGAGTGGTCTAAGCAGCCATCTGCATCAGTGGCAATAACAGTAGAAACCAGAGGACGAATTGCTCCTGCTGCCTGTTCAACACAGCACAAAAAGGGCCTCAGAGTTACTGCTGTATATCAGCTGCAGTCAAAAAAAGAGCTTTAAAATACCTTTTCTACTTATTTATCATATCTATATATATCTTACAATGCAGAAGTAATGCTACTTATCCTGCATGAGACTTTTAACACGAATGTAGCAACAGAAGACTAAGTACACACTGATAGCAAAATTCCCAAGAAAAAGAAATCCTAAGTCCTTCATAACCATGCACTGCAATTACATGCACAGGTCTGAGATGTCTGTTTTTCAGACTTTCTTCTACATATGTAACAGGTGGTTTCTGTGAGGACATATCAAACAGCAGGAGACACTCCTGAGAGATCCTGCCAACTGACAATACCCTTTGCCTTCAGATTTCCTTGTGGCTAAACAGCTCAGCAATGAGCAACAAGAAAATTGTCCCTCCTTGTTGAATTCATCCCTTGAAATACGGAGCAATTGATGATTTGAAATCACTGGGAACAGTACACACATCAGAAAGTATTCAGATTGAGCAGCACTCAATAGTTATTTAAACACTTCTATTTCTGTTTTAGTTTTGCTTAAATTTGAAACTAATTAACATTTATCTTTGATCTTTCCATCAATATACAGTATTAAAGATCTATGGCATCTCTAAACAGAACTTTCTTAGCTGGTTTTAATCATTCTGATACCAGCAGGTTACCAACTCTCTATCAGTCACAAATGCTCACCTGAACTTGATACAAAGCTAAAGGCAACTGGGACAAGAGTTGTCCTAATAATGAAAGAAAAGGATTCAGGACATTGCTGATTAAGTCACAGGGCAAGAAGCACACTCCCTAACCATGCTGGCCACTGAGAACAGCATTCTTACAGTAGACAGTTTATTATATATTTTTAAGAATAAAAAACACCACCACCCCCCCCCAAAAAAACAAAAACAAAAACAAAAGATGCTGTTCCAAAACATTTGGAATTATCCAACATCTTCAACCAGCACACCTAAAAAAACTACTCCCAGACATGAATCCTGACACTTTTCACTGCAGTGACAAATCCTTTGAGGTCTACTGAGCTTTGACTTACACAAGAAAAAGATAGGTCTCTTATCACTTAAAATAAGAGCATTGTTATAGTTGATTTATGTTCTGTTGGCAAATCCAGCCCTTGTACATATGAGTCCTGTCCATTGTTACAAGATTTCTGACCTCAGATGAGCATACAGTGGCAGAAGGAGACACCAAAAGTTTTTTCCTCTCAGAGGAGACAGAACTAGTTGCATTCCCTCCCACTTTCACACCACTGAACAATAAACTGAAGAGGGATGCAGTCAGCAAGTGGAGCACTTAGAGCTCCAAAATGCAACTTCTTAGTTCAATCTTTTACAGAATGAGGACAGATACATGAACCAAACTCTCCTGGCTAAAGAGCTCTCAAATGCATGAGCTACAGAAGCAGGGAGAAATGAGATCAAAAAGATTCATATGACATGAGAAATAGCAGAACCACTTCCTCAAAATCTGAAAAGTACTTTTTCTTTCTAATACATGGGATAGATCCCTACATAAAATACTATGCTGGAGTAAAACACTACCATCCAAAGGCAAAACTTGGTACAGAAAGATCAGTGACAATCAAGAAATGACAGAATTGTCTGTCAAGAGGTCGTCCAGTCCATCTTTCTGTCCTAGGCAGAACACATTTTCCTTCTGTAACAGAGCAGACAAACTGACAAAACACCACCAGCAGAATGTCAGGAATACAGCAATGTAATAAATGAGGAGTAAATTGAGCAGATGCACTTTGAGGAAACACTGTGCACAAGAAGCAGAGATACTAAATTATCTGCAACTTGTCCACTCTATTTCTTGTGATTCCAGGATATGGATTCTTACCTCCAGAGCCCAGCTGCTGGGCATTTGCACTGTTACATTGCTCTGTCTCATATTTTAATTAGTCACAAACACACACACAATTTATAAAATTAGAAGGTCATGGGAAAAGAGAGAGCAGCATGCTAGCCACAGCTTTTCTGTAACTAGTTAAGTCTATTTGAATTTTTTTCCCCTCAGTTACCATTCCAGAAAACCAGTTAGCAAAAGAGGATTTCTTAGGCTGAGCTAGTATTTTATTGCAGTTTTTAACAATCATGTCATGTTACATTTTCAGCAGAAAATAGGCCAAGAGAATACAATGTGACTTGTGTAACCAGATCTCACAAGAGAAACACGCACACTGAGGAACAAAAAAAAACCAAACTGCAATTCTACAGAAAAATGAAATACTCAAAATTATATTCTTAAAAGAGCTCTGAAACACATTGTTTTCTTGACATCTGGTTTATTGCACAATAAACATTCGTTAATATCTGTATCTTTGTGACAATACTGAACCACATCTCCTGCTCTGCTGAAGCTTAGCTCTTCCAGAAGACTCAAAAAGATCGTTTCTAATAAATCCAAACAAATAATTTTAACTCCCCTATTAACTCCCTAAGTAACTGAAAGCTTCAGGGCACCTCCAGTTTAATAAATGCCATTTTTCAAACTCCAGCTTTGCTTTACACTGCCCCAGAATTCAGACCAGT
Source organism: Alcedo atthis (assembly GCA_033558465.1). Lineage (NCBI taxonomy): Eukaryota > Metazoa > Chordata > Aves > Coraciiformes > Alcedinidae > Alcedo > Alcedo atthis. The sequence continues at coordinate 10,930 of WYEA01001509.1, forward strand.
GGTGCAGGCTGGGCACAGCAAGAAGTCTTATGCAGCAAGTCCACTCAAACTAAAGCCAACACTGACTGAAAACATGAAACATAATCCTGCCTGACCTCTGATGATGTAAGGGAGCCAGATTCTAACTATGCATACAGTAACAGGATAACTAGCACTCCCTTGATAAAAAAAATAGTATTTATTAAAGCCAGGACATTTCTACTGCACAGAAAACCTTCAAATGATGAACAGCTGGGAGTCCAAAATCAATCTGGGAGTCCAAAATCTGGGAGTCCAAAATCTGGGAGTCCAAAATCTGGGAGTCCAAAATCTGGGAGTCCAAAAGCTAGAATATACTTGCTAAGGTGCAACATGGAGCTGAAACCTTAAAAATCCTGGGACAAGGTGCAGAACCTGGCTGGTTGTTCCACCCAGGCAGGGCTCTCACCTTTCGGTCTCGGACACACGCAGGTCCCCTCGAGCACAGTTTGTGACCCAGCACAGGGCTGAGTTCAGCACCTCAGTGACACCACAACTATTGGTTCCCAAGGCCATCTTCAGCAAAGGAAACACTGGCCTGCACATGCCCTGCATTTGTTTGCACAGGGGGCAAGAGAGCTGGGTCCCTGACACGGGGAGGCTTCCATCTGCTCCTGCCAGTACTTCTGGGCACAGCCTCCAGCTGGCATTCACTGCCACAGCTGCCAAACCCCACTGCCTCACACAGACCTCACCACACATGCTGCTGCTTCCAGAAATTACCTCATGGGTGTCTTCATTCAGAGTGCAAGCAGACTTTTTTGGCATGTAAGAACAGAAGAACTGAGCTGTGTATTTTGTTCTCATCTAGAAGGGCACAGTGTAAGAGGCAAGACTCATGCTGCAGCATTTCCTTCTGGTTAGCACACCCTCCCTACTCAGCACAAAGCCTGAATTCCACTCCTAGCAGTCCTGCAATGCACTCAACAGGCAATTGAGATAGTTCAGACAGGACTGCAGACTACATTTTGTGCTTCAGAAACATAAAATTTTCAGGCCCAATATGGCAAATGACACAGTAGGGTGCTACTGTATGTACTGGGACCAGATGGGTTACACCTAAGGGAGCTGAAAGAGTTGGCAGACATCTCTCCAAACCACTTTCCATTATTTACCTGAAGTCCTGGATAACTGGGGAGGTCCCCATGGACTGGAGGGTAGCAAATGCAACACTCATCTGTCTATAAGAATGTGTTGTAAACTGAACCAGCCTCTAGATGCTTTTAGAAACAGGTGTCTTATAACCCATTCAAAACAGCACAAATCAGAAAGTTACCAATACGTTCTCAGTTTTGTAATCAGTCTCTTGCTTAATTGCCTATAGCAGAGTATACATTCAATATTTACATGATGGTGACTGAAAGGTAGAATGAAGTGTATTATGCAGGGCAGTATAACAGGGTATTACAAGTACTTTCAATACTCATTTGCTTTCCTACTTAACAGTAACACTCCATTGTTCCCATTTTATCAGAAACTCAATCTGACAAGAAAACCTTTAGATTTTCCACGAATACATAACCAGGGTGTGCTTAAAAAAAATTAAAGCCCACACACAACACAGCAGCTTAACACAATGCAGTACAGTTTTTAAAATTAGGGTTTATAAGAAAGGAAAATTCTCATTTAAAACAAACAAAAAAGACCCAAACCAAAGCACCACCAGAAAAAGCAATGACAAAAAAAGCCACTCAAAAATTAACTATAAACATAAAAAAGCCCAACACCCAGCCACAGAATCCATTCCCATTTCCAAAATGATAGGGCAGGGGGTGAAATGCAGCTTATAGCACAAGGAAGAAAGTATCCAGGTAAGAAATATCCCCAACACAGTGCATTATGCAGCTGAGAACAACACCCCACATCTAGAACAGAAGGTACCAAGAAGTTATCAAACAGCCAGAAGCTCCTGAAGAGCATGAAAACCAACTGAGTCCCATCACTGATCTGGTCATTTTTGGTAGGCACAATTGGAACAGAACAATGCTAAATAGCTGCAGAGCTCAACAACTTGAATGATATGGACACAGAAGAGGGGAAAAACAAAAAAAAAAACCAACCCAAACCACACACTTTCAGTGGCAAAAATCCTTACAAAAGAATACCACAACTACAATTGCTTTTGTTTTACAACAGTGTGGTAACAAGCTTGGACAGCCACAGATCCTGCAGGCTGGAATACTGAAAAAAAAGAGGATGTCTTGGATGTCTTGAGCACACCCCTGTCCCCAGTAGGCCCCAAGTATTAAAACTGACCCACAAAGTTCACTTAAATAGCCAATTTGCAACCCTGAACTCCAAATGCATGTGAATAGTGCCTCAAACTTTACAGTCTGCTCCTAAATGAGCAAATTCTTCCACCCCTCTTGCATGAAACCCTTCTCCTTTTTAATTACATCACCAATACTTCTCAATTCATAGCTTCTGTCTCCCCTGAAATTCATTTTCCCTGCTTTCTACCTTCACTGTCTAGCAGCATGAAGTAGATGTGTATTTTATACTTCAGTCACCCTAACAGCATTATATTCCAGATTACTCAGAATAGGTGTGATGTCAAACACAGACAAGCATAGCTCATAAGTTCTACCTTTAAAAACATTTTTATCACTATTTGTATTTATTAATTTTAACTCTTTAATCAGTTATTTTCAACTCTGAAAAGTACAACTGAGCCAAGACTCCCCAAGTAATACAGACACCTTGCCTTAAAAAAATAAACTTGTCTTGCATATATACACTGGAAATAGATTTAAAATATATTTTCAATAAGATATATTTTTCCTATATATTTCAAAGCAGTTGACTTCTTTGTAACTATGTTAGAGATCACGGGGCTAGTCACATGAGTAGGACAAATTAATCTTAGAACTACACTGAAGTCAATTTTGCAGAGCTTTTATTATCTTTCCTTTTATAACCTGTTTTTCCATAACTATATAACAATAAAAATCAATGTTAATTTAGGTGAACTAGGTATCTAGCAGTTTACAAGTATATCCGGGATTAATTTTTTTTTATTAGGCAAAAGATTATGTACTAAACACTACCATCTCCTAAGGATTAATTATGTCTAAATTAGGTCTGGCTGTGAACCTACAGGAGAAGCTCAGATTAACTATGATTAATTTATCTTCATTTTATTCCAAACTGTTTCTACATATTCCTATAGGGAAATTATTCTTTTACACAGATCAAACTGCTTGCCATGAACAGCATTCACAGCCAACCACACTGTGAAAAAAACTACAGAAATAAACACAGTATCTGCATTGCATGAAACAGGTAGAAACGTGCATTTCTATTCAGACATCTGCACTCAAACTAATTGTATCTACAGTAATCAACATGCTTCAGCCACGCTCAGTAATTACCATTTAAGTTAGAACTGTCTCTTCTGAAAGATTTCTTATTTCAAATTTATCAAACGGAATCTTCAAAGTAATATTCAAGCACTCAATTATAAGATTAAAATATTTCACATATTGAAGAGGATGTTTTCTTTTCAAATATTTTATATTATAAATCCAAAGGGGTGATTATCTCATGAAACAAAGTCCTAAAAATTTATTCTAATGCACATTCAGGTATCACATTGAAATACTGCATTTTTTTTGTTTCTTTCTTCTTTTCTGAATGTTGTATCCAGCTGTTGTCCAGCACTACATTTTACTTTCTCTATAATCAAAATGAGATCTATGAGAAGTTTTCTGACTCTGCTGTGGATATGGAAGACTTAGAGAAGTCCAACTTACAGAAATCCCAGCAAAACAATTTGATTTGGGTGGAGAAGACAGGGGTGTCATCTTGAGCAGTGCATTCTTTAGAGATTAAGGATGAAGGAAAAAATATTCCCTTCTGCCAGGTATCTTCCTTTTTTAAAGCAAAGATTAATTATTAAATGACTATTTTTTAAGTTTGTTGGAAAAAATATTCAAAATTCATAGTCTTTGTGGACATACCATCTTTGATTCTCATTAGTGAGCTAGCCATTAAAATTTCTCCTAAGTAGCAGTATCACCTCCCAGTACAATTCCAAGTATCTTGACATATTTGTATTGGCAGCTTCTAATTGCCCAAGGACAGTACTAGTTAAACAAGTACTGGTGTAACAGACATTAAACCTAATCATCAGCCAGACAAAAAGGTTAATTAGAACAGCTGTAAGGAGTTTTGAACACTCTGAGAAAAAGGCTTGTATGCTAAACCTCACCTCATTTCCTTAAATTCTGTTTACCCAGCTGGATAGGAGCAACAGTCAAACTCAGTAAAACTGGGCACACGTTGATCCTAAACCAACAGCAGGAAGGAAGAAGTTATAATTGTGTTTATTCCCAGCTACAAAAGAGGGGATGTTTAATCAGAAATTTAACATACACTTTGATCCAATGTTAATGAGCTGACACTGTGTTGTACATTGAACTGACTTCAAAGACACATGATTCCTTACAGAAATGTAATGTATATTTATGACACTGTTCAAGAAAAAGAAAACATTTCTTCTAATGAGGTCACCTTTATCAGAACATACTATCTGATTAGCTGGGGATAGTACATGTATATTGAGACATGGCAGCCCCAATTAGCTATAGCAAACTAAACAATATTAATGATAACAAACTGCTGCTCAAAAATGGAGTGCACGTGTTTTTACTTTACATAATTTCCATTCTTCTGTAATGAAAGCATTCACCTGTAAGCAGCAGTAAATACTGTTTTGATCTGATCATCAACATGTTAATTTTTAAATATTATCTGTGAAAAAAGTGAGATTTCTCAGGGAAAATTACAAAGATTCCCCTCAAAAAAAACAGGATTCTGTGTATACTCAGCTGAAAACATACAAAGGATGAGGGATACTGCAGACTACAATTTTTCAACACCCACTACACACAAGCTCAACACAACAGCCTGAAAGTGGAAAAGAATCAAAACCAAGAATGTATGTGTGCACTAACAAAGTAAAAAGCAGTACTGCAATTAACAACTGTACAATGCATTTATGTGAGCTTTTGATGATTAAAATAGGATTCTTTTTTAGAGCAAAGTCTTAAGAATGTCATTTACATTGCTCTTGTATCATAAATTACTGCCATAAAGCAGATGAACTATTTTAAATACAATATTACAGAAGCTAGCAGGATTAAACCAATATATTTTAAATTAGGTCATACAAATTATATAACATTTCTTCTTGTGCATTCCTTATCTGTACATTCCTTGTGAGAAATAAGGTGAGTTGGTGAAGTTTGTGTTTTCCATAAATACAACAGTATTGTATATCCAATCAAATACATCACCACATTATTAGGCAAATAAGTTCTTATTGCCACAGTCAACATATTAGGTTAATTTTTTTGTCAGATAAGTGGCAATCACAGATATTAGGGGTTGGAAGGGACCTAGAAGCTCATCTAGTCCAACCCCCCTGCCTGAGCAGGGGCGCCTAGACCAAATCACCCAGGAACTTGCTATAGAAGTTAATGAATCCCTAAAACAATCACTTTTGCCCCTAAAATTAACAAAGTACTATGCAGTGAAAGGACAATAAACAGCTATCTTGCATTAACAAATAAACATCTTTCAGTCAGCAAGCCTATCTTTCATCCCCTAATTACTGATTTATATTGCAAAAAGCTATCAAGTGAGACCACACTGTGCCACAAAGGATTTTGCATATTACAGCAAAACAATATAAAGAGGAGTTAACATTTGTATTCAGTGGAGCAGAAATCCTGCAGCTACTGCCACAGGATTTACAATTACAGGTAAGAAGCTGTATTTTACCTCCAGAAAACCTACACCATTACAACATCACACGATGTGAAGGCTACTCATTCACTGCATAGCATTAAAACATGATTTGCATTATATCATGGAAAAAAAAAGCATATACTTGAGATGTAGGAGGAGGATTCTTGCACAATTTAATCAGCCAATGCCAAGCTGCAATGTTTAATTAAGAACTCTTTCCCCCACACACAGGTCTGAACAACCAAAAACCACAAGTGCTGCAGTTCATGCTGCAGCAGTTCTCTGAACATCTCTGTACCTGCTCATCAGGTGCCTCTCCCCTGGGAATGGGCTCTGCTTGTGTCCTCCAGCAGCAGGCCTGGCACCTGAGCTGCTTTCTCTGACAGCACATCATTTCCTCTGTCATCAAGAGCCCTGTAAAGCAATCATTAGCCCTTACCACGAGAGTCCAGCTTCAACAGCAAGTCTACTACACTCCTGTGTTTGATACTCCATGAATTCTCCATGCTCCACTGCTCCTCAGGGCACTTCCAGATCTATCAACACCACAACCCACTTCTCAGACACAGGATACACACAGAACCAGTCCAGCAAATTCTTACAGCATATGGAACAGGACAGGGTGGCTTTCAGAAGCTTCTTCTAACCTGTGAGTTATCTATCTGTTGCTCTTGCCACAAGCACCCAGATCACACACTCAGACAAAATGCAGCTGGGAGCATTTCATTTTTTTTAAATCTCAGTGCAATATTTGGGGGAAAAACTCAGGCCTGATCCTTAGCCAGAGCTATGGCTAACAGTCTCAGACCTTGCCATGTAGAAGCAGCCAGAATGATCCAGCTACTTAACACATGCTGGACAAAGTAAGATTTTCCCTTATTTTAAGGAACTGTTTTTACATCTTTGATGTG
>WYEA01001512.1:3863-15789 GCA_033558465.1 Alcedo atthis
GGAAATCAAATTATTTATTAAAACTCAGTGTTATGAGATTCATGCAGGAGTACTAGAACTAACACATGCTTGGAGACAGCATTAAGCATTTGTAAAGATCATGCTCATCTGCTTGGGGTTTTTTTGGTTGGTTGGTTGGTTTTTATTCAAATGTGAATTGAGGATAAATTAGAAAAAGATTCCTAGCAGAAACTAGTTTTTATATTTATTTATTTATTTTGTATTATTCCTTGATCCGTTAAGGCATTCAGAATCATACTTCAGGGATTTCTCTGTATGCATTCAGTACTAGTTCTGCATATAGAGAAAATTATACCAGACTTAACAGTGCTTCAGGAACTCATTTCTACACTTCACCTACAGATTAACATGGATGAATTAGTTTGCACTTCACTGAATATACACACACACAAACTTATATTCCAGCAAAAATATACTAATCCTTCAAATTTTTAAGTTAGGTCTCCAGTAGCAGGTCATGTTCATATAGAGAGCTGAAGGGGGATGCCTTCTCTGAAAAGAAAGTGATTGTAGATGACTGAACAGTATGATTCCATTTATTCACTATCCGAAGAAAAACATCCTCAAATTAATCTCTAATCCTTTTGTTCATCACTATAAAAGTTAATACTACCTAGTATATCATAGAATCATAGACTCAAAGAATTGCTAGGGCTGAAAGGGACCTCCAAAGGTCATCTAGTCCAGCCCCCTGCAGTGAGCAGGGATACCACCAACTAGACCAGGCTGCTCAGTCTTTTCCAACCTCACCTTGAATATCTCCAAAGATGGGGTATCAACCACCTCCCTAGGGAGCCTATTCCACTGCTCTACTTCCCTCAAGGTAAAGAACTTCTTCCTGATATCCAGTCTAATCTTCTCTAATTTAAAACCATTTAAAGTCTCAAGGTTTGAGACACTCAGTAGCCAGCCTCTTATAAGGTGATAAGGACCTTTCTCACAGAAACACTCTACTACTAAATGCAGCACGTATGTATAAATTGGATGCTTATTTAAATTCAGCAATGAGAACCCACCCAAAGATGTATGAGAAAATATTCTTCCATGCTGTGGTAGGATATGGAGTAGTTTAGATCCATACACTGTTATAAGCACGAGTACAAGAGGTCAGTATTGTATTTTAAAACTCCCTAGCTTTTGCAGTCATTAGCTGCACATGACAAGGCATCAAAATGGGATAACTTTATGATTTTTCAATGGGAAGCACTGAGTATGATAACTTAATTACTTTTGTGGCCTGATCTGCTTGCAAAGAAAAGAGGAAAAGTCAAAAGTTACACTATCTGATGGTTAAAGAACTTAGCCACCCAAGAAGAAACTGAAGGAGCCATTTATTTAGGTTTAAGTTCATATCTGCAATGCTCAATCCATTTTCCTAAGCAAAGAAAAAAATGTGCCCAGGAATCATTCATTGCAAGGGACTGTCACTATGAAAGTGTGCTGAAGTCTGCAATAAGCTAAAAAGTCTATACAATGACTCAGACAAAATTTAAAGGAATAATTTCATTTCTAGGGATATTTTTGGTCAATATGACCTACAGGATGACAATATGAGCTGCATAGGCATGCTTTGAACAAGTACACAGAATAGTTTGCTATAACTGATGGCTTTCTCCTCTCCACTCCAATCTTTTCTACTAATCACTGTCGCTCACACCACAAGATGTTATCTTTAGATGTCAAATGTATCTTTAAGAAAATACTGAACCCACTGTTCATGTATCCTTCAGGAAATACTTCAGTAAAAATTCAGCAAAACACTGGTATGGTGAAACAAACTCTTGAACTGCAATAAGATGTAAATCTCTTTGTTCAAATTTTCTCTTCATGTTGTAAAACAGTTTCTTAGCTTTATTAATAAAATCAAATGCATTTCAAAATAATGGTAATCATTGTCATCTTTTTTGACCAACAAATTAAAATTTATTCCTTATAATTTAACTTTTAAATAAATCTGAAGTATAAATACTGTAAAACTAATCTGACTTTCATAAAAGCTATAAGCCTACCTGTGTCACTGAAAGCCTAATTATATTAAGACTTTTAAAAATATTTAACAGAATACCAGAATAATATTAGGTAGAAGATATTAGGTATGTGAATTAAATTAAGACTGTAACAAAAGATAGAAACAGAGAAGGACTATAAATGGACATTGAACTGAAAGCAAGAGAGAACTGAGGCACAAGAAGAGCAACAGTTGAACTTTTACCGGCTAGTACTCATCTGATAGCCAGTCTAGAACATGCCTACAGAAGCAGACCTTGGAAGGTAAATAGAATTATATCTAAGAAGACCCACACAGCTCACTGGTTTGTCTTTTTTTCACTCTTAATGGAATACAGCCAATTAAAACTTTAAGCTTATATCCCTTTTGTGAGTTCCTTATGCTGCTTTTAGAAGTATTGCAAATATGTCATTTATAGTGGTCCATGATAAGGAAATTCAAACTGTACATTGCCTTATGTGACTATGTATTTACACAGTTATTGATTAATTAGCTAATTATACTATGAAAATTACTTCCTTTGTTTATAAGGGACCTAGCCCAAATGTGTCTGAATTCACTGCTCTGAGGAAATATATAGGTTGTAGCCCTATGCTGTAACTATTTCCTTCCAATCCTGACACTAATCTGTGAATAAATATTTAATGTTAAGAGTAATTACTCATAGAACTGTTTTTGTTTCCATTAATATGGAAAAAAAAAAAAACCCAAACAAATTCTTATTTTCCTTCTTCGGGATTTGATTTTCATTTCAGTGGTTTTACCTTGAAAATGTAGACCACTCACCTAATCTATACGTAGTTTTATTCTTCATCTTAATTTTGCACCAATTTAGCACCATACTGAGCAATGTAACCTAAAAGCAAAATCTAGCACATTATTTTCTCCTTAAAACTCTGAAAAGTGTCTTTTCTTAGATATTTGGTGTTGTCTACATATATTCAATATTCGAGGTATTAAAAAAAAAAAAATAACAAAAACTTCAATGGAAATGCTGTTCTGGTTTAGACCCAGCTGCTCACTTATTTTAACACACCAACTACCAGCACCACTACCATCCCCCACCTACCATGGGACGGGAAAAAGAATTGGGAGAAAAAAAGTAAAGTTTTGTGTGTTTTGATAAAGAGAGCTTACTAGAACAGCACAAAAGAGAACAGCAGTAGTAATAATAGTGAAGTAATAATATGTAAATCAAGTGAGACCTCACCTGGAGTACTGCATCCAGTTCTGGAGCCCCTGTTACAAGGAAGATATGGTCATGCTGGAACATGTCAAAAGAAGGGCCACAAGGAAAAACTCCCGCCACAACTGAAGATGGGGGAGGTTTGTAGCTGATTCTGGGAGTGAAGTGTCCAGCGATAACCAGGCCCCTAAATTTCATGAAGACCACCAATCCTCCTGCAATAAATTAGTCTGAGGCATCTGCTGCCTTAATCCCCCAATTTACAATGGCTGATCTCACCAATTAGCAAAACAAAGAACTGTGCTATCTACACTATACCCCTCTCACTTATTTCTCAGAGGAGTACATAAAAGGTAGAAGGAATTTCTCATCTGAACAGGGAGAGAATCAGGGGTGTAGTGGGCAAGAACCATATAAAAAATCTGGGACATTATGGAAAGAAGCATCATTTTCCTGGGAAAGTAAGAAGCTCTCTGCCCCACTGACGTCATCATCTGGACCATTGTGGTGACCATTCTATCACTTGTTGTCTTCTGCTTTCTCTTTTCTGTCTTTATTTTTCTCTCTCCCCTGTCTGCTTTAGAAACTTTGTTTTATTACTGTAATAAAATTTCGTTATGCATGTGGCATCTGACCTCATCTGCATCTTAATTTCACTATTTTCAACTTTAAACCTTTCATGAAAAATCGCATGTATCCAAATATAGGATTGTGACAGCGTAACCAACATTTTAATGAGTCTGGAGGAAGGGTCAAATAATTAGTATGACTTGAAATAGCAGTTTAATTTATTTCAGGAAAAACAAAAACAAACAAACAAAAAAACAACCCACATATCTTTGAGTACTAATTACATCTTTACAAATATCTCAATTTATAGTTCAGAAAATGTTGGGGTTTGAAAATTGTTTACTTGTCAATGATTAGCGGAATCTTAATTTTCCTCTAGTGTTTATTATTCATGAGGATTAGACATCAAACAACAATGTAAAAAAGCATGACAGTGCTTCTAGTTTTGAGAAAGTATTCATTCCAATTCAAAGGTGATGCTATACAGTGTCACATTGTTTTACAAGTGAGATAACCCATGTTCAGACCCCAGTGTTGACATAAGCCTAACTGCTGCTATTGTTGAGAAACTGATGAGCTCAAAACTTCTAATGCTATAAATTTCTGGAGCTCTGTTTACAGACCCTCCTTTTCTTCCTCAAAAGTCACAAAATTCCAGATGACAGTTGTAGAGAAAGAGCTTTGGCATCAAGGAAAATTTTTTACAGTTTTCTGTGATTACCGATACAATGTTTCCTCCTAAAAATACCTGAAGGATTTATAAATTAATTCCCAGATACATGCCAGATACAGATACTACAAGCCAGTCCTGAAAGGTCGTGTTGCCACCAGACAATATAAAGGAAGTATAGAAAAAATAGACAGTGGTGAAGATACGTTGTGTAGAAAAATAATTAATGACAGTTTTCCACAAATTCATATTAGTTGTGTATAAATTAATTACACTACCAAAATTTAAGGAATCAGCTGGCCAAACTTCTGCACTTTAGCAATCTCATCTGAATTAGATCTAGTGCTCTATTGATCTCAGAACTCAGAAGTATTCTAGTGGTTGAAATATTTTTTTTTAAATAGTATGGAGTGTTCATTTTACATGTCACTGTTAAAAACACATTAGTCTGAAACAGACTATACCATTCATATGCTGCCTTCCTATATATAATGGAAACAATGCAAGTGCTGCATTATCACTGGCATGAAGCTATGCATTATTACAAAAATAAGCAAAAAGCATGATCTGTTAAAAAGAACTACACTTGAAAGACCCTATTAGAGTAAAATTTCTTTAGATTAAAAAAACAAAAAAAACCAAACAAAAAACAAACAGAAAAAAACCAAAACAAAACAAAACAAAAACAAAACAGAACAAACAAAAAAAAACCAAAAACACAAAACCATAACAAACCCAAACCAAACAACAAACACTCCTGAAGGTGGAACAGGTTTTGTTATCTTATGATTTAAACCTGTTTTGTGTGCTTTGGATGATTAACACAGATCATTATCAAAATTTGACTTGAAATACAGTGATCATGGTCATGTTTTAAGAATAAATGTAGGTTTTACTTTTGTACCAGGGGTGTCCAAAATAAAGATTATAAATACATATACAGATAAATTCCAGATAATATCGTTAAAACATTTCAATACTATTTCAGTCTCAGTACAAGAGACTACAGATTTGTGTTTCAGCTAAAATGCGGCGTATTCAGAGTCAATAACAAATTATTTCCGGGCAACTAATAATTTGAATATCAAGTTTACTTCATAGTAAACTGCTGAGGCCAAACAATCCAGAAAAATGTAATAAATTTCTCTGTTTGCAATGTTTTCCTATAGATTTCTCTTCTAAATGCTGCATCTCAGGTTATATCACATGGAGCAGTTCCAAAAGACTCCTGTTTTGAACCCACATTCCTGCTTTTTTAAAACTTGATGGATCCACTGTAACATCCTGTTATATTCTTCTGTATTTATGAGCAAGGTCCAAACCTATACTCTCTATGAGATGTTCTTTCCTTGGTACCAACTAGGCTAAGTTTTCATAGACTACTCAATATTCTCTCTCCTTTTGGCTCTCTTCACTGGACTGAATTTTTTTCATCACATTTGCTGGAAGAAATTTATTTCAGAGAGTAAGATAAGACACAGAAGAAAATATGGTTTTCCTAGTTATCTGTCTTTTACAAGAAATCCACCTCTATATAACCATAGTCCAAAAAATCTCATGTCTTGGATCTTATTGACAGTATGGGCATATTCAAGACCCGCCTGGATGTGTTCCTGGGTGACTTAATCTAGCTGATCCTGCTCTGGCAGGGGGGTTGGACTAGATGATCTTCTAGGTCCCTTCCAACCCCTAACATTCTGTGATTCTGTGATATAGCAGCACAGATTACCTTGGCTGTGTGGTGTTAGCAGTCATCTGTACATGTTATGAGTCTGAAACATAAGAAGAGTACTGTGCATTTGCAGTAGGTTTGAAGAAAAAGCCAGACTATTTTCATGTGACAAAAGATAGATACAAAAACTATGATTTATTGTCACTTCACAGGTGAATTGCAATACTCATCTATCCCACAAAATAATGCATTATTTGAGTTTGCATCTTGGGTTTCTTAAATTCTTACAGAGAACAAAACAGATGCAAACAAAGAAGATAAAACAGACAGGCTCAGTGTCTGTAGCTACAAACATATTTAGGTCACACAAGCAGTAGATTCCTGCCATCTGGATAAACAGAGTAGCTCTTGTATTTGCCAAAGGGAAAAACAGATTATGAAGATGCTAATTCATGCTGGTGTAGTAGACATAAAGTCCTCTGCAGATCATTACAAATTCACATAGTGTAGTTTTTTAGCTTGGACTTCTGGTTGAGCTGAGAATTACCCAAAAAAAGTCCTGAACCAATACAAAGCTCCCCAGATGCTGAAGAACACAAGTTGTTCCAGCTGAGACTGGCATTAACTTACATTCAATCTTTTTTCTCCTGACTGGCCTGTTTCATGATGGCAGAATATGTCAGAGCTTTGTATATTTATTAGGCTACTTATATCTGGTAGACAACAGCCAAGGATCCTTGAATGTGAATGGTTACCTATAAAACTAGGAACTTGATGCAAAGTTAGATTGGTCTACGGGGAACTTTACATTGACTTCAATCACCATAAAATAGTTTCTCTACACTTCAGGACAGAATAGAAAGAAAGAACCAAAAAGAGGTAGCTAAAACTCAGGTATGCACACATAATCTATAGCAGGTGAAAGTCTTGATTTGTTGCTGAATTTCAATGAGAATTTTTTTAAACATCAAAGGTGTTTAATTTGTTTGTTTGTTTTGACTATGCTGACATAAAATTAAATGTGAGGTATCATTCCCTGTCCACAAATGTCAGACAATCCATTACTGAAAGGATACTCAGGAGTTTTGAGGTAACATTTAATCTTTCTGACCAAAATCAACAGTGATTTTAACATCAATGATGCTTAACATGTGCAAACTGTGTTGTGAGATGCATCTAACATGCATTAAGATAGCTTTTTCACCTTCAATAACTTACATTGATCATTGATCCAGTTTTAAGAATGCAACTCTGTTTTGATTACTTGAGCTTCTTGCTAACATTGATTTTTATTCAAGTAGTTAAAGAACTGTTTCTTTTTTTCCGTGAATGTTCTATCTCATCCAGTGATGGAGGGTCCAGTCCAGATCCCATTGCTGTCAATAGGAAGCTATCAGGTAAATTTGTTTAGGCTTGGAGAAAAACATGAGAATTTTTTAAACTAAAACTTCACACAAAGTATCTAACAGTGTATGATGAGCACAGCAATTGTGGTTCTCTCTCTAATCATGATTGTGTATGAAATAGGAAAAAAAATTAAATTATTCTTTAATAAAGCTGTGACATTTGTCAACCCACAGTTCTCTACTGCAATCAACAAGATATTGAGTCAGTACTAGTCTGGTAGAATTTGTTTTGTAGGTACTGTATTAACTATTATATAGCTATATTAACACCCAGGAACACATCCAGGCAGATCTTGAATGTCTCTAGAGAAGGAGGCTCCACAACCTCCCTGGGTAACCTGTTCCAGAGCCCTGTCACCTTCAATGTGAAAAAGTTTTTCCTTGTGTTGACCCTAAACCTTTTGTGCTTCAACTTGCGCCCATTGCCTCTTGTCCTGTCATTTGATGACATTGAGAAGAGTCAGACAAACAAACAGATGAACAAAACAGTCAGACAGAAAAACAAACAAAAAAATCAACCTCCAAAAACAAACCACCAAAGCTTTAAAGCAAAAAGAATGCTAATACTTCACAATTTATAAACACAAGGATTTAACAAAGTTTGATAAGTATTATTTCATTTCAGGACTGTCTCATAGAGTGGTTATTCTAGATGTCTTAAAAGAATTGATTTTGCTCCTGAGCAGTGGAAGAGAAATGTAAAGCAGATGAACATTTGTTTAAAGGTTCATTTTTACTTGCCAGTACTTGAAATGTGAAAACACATTCTGATCTAGGTAGTTTCAGTTCAGATAGTTAAAAATCCTTTAAATGTGTTTATTTTTAGGTACTTGCATTAAAATTGAAAGAGAAGGAGAATTTGATTAATTTCTCACAGAGAAACTGTAGCAGGTTTTAAGAATAATATTTCCTGAAGCCTGAGCTAAGGGAGATATCGCATCTCCCAGAAGGTTGTCTGGATATGGGTCTGTTCTTATATTCAGCAAAAAGCAACAGAGCAACAAAAGGAGAGATAAGAGGTGTGAAAGTCTGAATATACATAAGGCAGTTTGTGGGAGGTGAAACCCTGAGGGCAGGGAGAAGGCACCAGGTTCCAGGGATCCAGTCTGAGGAGAAGAAACCATTTCTTCCTCAGTCTTGGGGAGTGCATTAACAAAGAGGCTCTTGAATCAATAAGCCTTAATCTATCAGTACAATTTATTTTGTCAACTTTCATGCTTCATTTTCCTATTCTTTAAGATAAGAACACTTCTAATATATATTTATGATTTCTAAGATGGTTAGTCATTTTTCTTTTTCTAACCAAAATTTTCAGAAGCAGATTTTCACATCTTTTCAGATGTTCTGGAGCTGTTGAGTCCTTTGATAAATAAAAATAGTTTTATAGGAAGAGGAAGAGATAGATAAAGACATATTCTTGTGTAATGTCTCAGAGCTGCTGCCTACAAATATTTGAGCACATATTTAACATGAGTAGTGTGACTCTGTTTATATCCACAGATATGTCATAGAAAAGGTGAGAACAGAGTGAATAAATATGGCACTAAACCCAGAAATTTCCAGATAAAGTACTCTTTTGTAGTTGAAACCTGCATTGCCTTCCAAAAAAGCATGAAGAAAGAAAAGAAGCAAGAATTCAATTAATTTCTTAATGTTGTAAAACTTCTTGTGGGATGTTCTTCCAAGTGTTCCTACTCACTGTAGGCACAGCCCTGCACAGAGAAATCTTAAGTCATTGAGGTGCTTTGAAGTTTTGAATGGGGGAAAGAGGATGAATGAAGAAGTCTGGGGATGATTTGCAACATTTTCCCCTGAAAGCTAAACACAGAGACACCTAACTATCTTATTTGCCTCATGAATATATAATTTTGAATCATTTCTAAATGACAAAGCTTCTCTGACTTCAGAAGACATTTATTAATTCAGTCTTGTAAGGTTTCTTGAGCTAAATTGTTTGTGCATTGGTTATATAGGTGCTTTGTTAATATCCCTTTGTTTTCTTCACCACTGGAAGAAGGTAGTACAGTACAGAAGGGGCTGAAGAGGAAGATGACCTTTTATCTGTAGTATCAGTGTGGAAGGACAGAAAGGAAAGCATCAAAAACTAATGATCCCATTATTAAATGAACTCATACCATATATGTAGCTGACTAGGTCACACAATTACTAACTCATTACAGTTAGGGATATTGAAGCATTATTTAGTAGCCATAATAATGCACTTTGCTGGATGTACACAACTTGAAGCATTAACTGTTTTTATGGAACTGATGAGACAGCTGCAGAGAAGAGATAAAGACATGTTACCATTTAAATTTACTATTACTTGCTCACACAACATAGTGTGGCAACACTGTTTGGGATTATTGGAAGTGGTTGCCAGCAATGTCTGTGTATATCTATACTGGTTCCTTAACAGACACTAGTACCAAATCATACATATAAGGAGAAGGAAAGTCTTTGTTTCTTGTTGAAACAGTATGCAGATAAGCAGATTTTAAATAGAACTATGACTGGCAAAATATTTGTGAGACAGCTTAAGTCTCACTCTGCAAATGACACACATAGGGACAAAATTCCTATTTAGTCTCTTGCATCAGTCTGTACTATTTTTCTCCTTTTCAAACTGAAAAATCACTCAATTTCTGGAGTTTGTAATCTCCAGTACTTTTCTACTTCCAAGAAAAGGCAGCTGATTTACTCAGCTAAAAAACAAAGAATAAACATCAGTCTACAGAAGGAAAATAGGAGATTTTTAGGAACTGCAGAGTAGATATTATCTGTACCTATAGAGCAACAAACACAGTCCAGAAATTTTAGGAAGGAGCAATAGTACTTCTGAATGGACAGTAGTTGGATGAACTATTTAAGACAGTACTTATGGTCAAGACACTAAGAAAAAATAGCATGCAGAGATGAAACATTACCAGTTATACTGTGATATAGCTTGAAGACAAATTTATTGAGCGAGACATGCAGAACATAATAGTGTTTGTCTCAGACAATCCAAGAAGCTGAGACTCTCAGGACATCTGTTGTTTGTCTTGAGACCCCCACTCTCTGCAGAGATGTGTGTCTGAGGTTGGAGATGGGGGAGGTCTGTAGCTGGCACTGTGAGTGAAGTGTCCAGCAATAACCAGGCCCCTATATTTCATGAAGACCACCGATAAATGGTGCCTCCTGCAATAAATTAGGCTGAGGCATCTGCTGCCTTAATCCCCCGATTTACAATAGCTGATCTCACCAATTAGCAAAACAAAGAATTGTGTTATCTACCCTATATCCCCCTCCCTTATGTCTCAGAGGAGTACAAAGAAGGTAGAAGGAATTTCTCATCTGCACAGGGAGAGAAGTGGGGGTGTAGTGGGCAAGAAACATATAAAAAAAATTGGGACATTATGGAAAGAAGAAATATTTTCCTGGAAAAGAAAATAAGCTCTCTGCCCTACTGACGTCATCATCTGGACCATGGTGGTGACAATTCGATCACTTACTGTCTTCTGCTTTCTCCTTTCTTTTCTGTTTCTATTTTTCTCTCTCTCCTGTCTGCTTTAGAAACTTTGTTTTGTTACTGTAATAAAATTTCGTTATGCATGTGGCATCTCACCTCATTTGCATCTTAATTTCACCATTTGGGGATCACCTTTAAACCTTTCATAAAAATTGCCACATCCTAATATCGGATCGTGACATTGAGTATTTTTTTATTCAATTTTTTATGCAAAGATAAAAAATATATTAATACACACCTAAATTTGCCCCCAGTGCACCACTCAGCATTACACTGAAACTATTCAGTCAGATTTTTCATAGGATTTGAAGGCCATTTTTTTAAAACATTACTTAAATTGCATCATAGTATGCGAGGAAGGAAATAAAGAATACCCTATAAAGGGTTGTGATCTTAAACAGCATCCATCAGAGATAATAACACAAAAGGCTTTGTATCAAAAGAGTCAGTCATGAGCTGAACACAAAAGGAAAACTTCAAGGCAAGGTCTGGGAAGGAGGAAAAAGCTTGGACCAGCGTCACGGTTTAACGTCAGGGCAAACCCCAGACTGATAATATATGCCCTCTTTTAACCTCCCTCCCTCCCCAAAGGGGGAGAGAAAAGGAATAAGGGAGAGAGACATAGTGATTAGAAAAAGAAAACTAGAACAATTTAATGAAAAATGAAAATGAAATGTATACAAATATGTACAAAACCAGTACTGAACCCAACACCCCTCCAATGGTAATTAACATCACCCTCACTGATGCGGTGGAGGAGCTGGACTCTGGCACCGCATCTCAGGAGAGAAAAAAAATCCAGCAGAACCAAAGCAAAAGGGAGAGAGAGGCCAGAAGCGAAAAGAGATGAATCTCCGGCCCCATGAGCTTTATATACTGGAT
>WYEA01001513.1:6660-23183 GCA_033558465.1 Alcedo atthis
GGGCAGTGAAAAGCAGGGGGGGGCAGTGAAAAGCAGGGGGGGCAGTGAAAAGCAGGGGGGGCAGTGAAAAGCAGGGGGGGGCAGTGAAAAGCAGGGGGAGCAGTGAAAAGCAGGGGGGGCAGTGAAAAGCAGGGGTGGCTGCAGCCCCCCCAGACTCACCTGCGTTTGAGTTTTTCTGCCAGCTCGTCCAGGATCTGCACGGCCTGCCTGTGGTAATCCAGCTGGGCATCCACCAGGGCTGAGAGCTGGCTCACCTGCTCGATCTGCCAGCCACACCAACGTGGGATCAGAGAGTCACAGTCACACAATGGCAGGGGTTGGGAGTTTTGGAGATCAAGTCCAACCCCCCTGCCCCAGCAGGGGCACCCAGGTCAGCCCCCACAGGAACAGATCCTGGGGGGGTTGGGATCTCTCCAGAGACTCCACAGCCTCTCTGGGCAGCCTGGGCCAGGCTCTGACACCCTCACAGGAAGAAGTTTCTCCTCATGTTGAGGTGGAACCTTCTCTGCTCCAGTTGATCCCCACTGTTTCTTGTCCTAGTGCTGGGCACTACAGAGAAGAGGTTGGTTCCACCTGTTCAACACCCACCCCTCAAATATGAATGATGAGCAGCTCTCCCCAGCTGAGACCACCCAGGGACTGTGTCCCAAGGGTGACTTCCCTTGGGAGGTGAGGGGAAGGTTTGGGATTTCAAACACCAGAGGTGTCAGCAGGACAGAGGACACCTCCTAACACTCCCTGGGTTTCAGGAGCTGTTCAAATCCCCCCAAGGGAGCTGTGTGACTTGCCCAAACTCCATCCCACTGGGACGTGGTGAAGAGACTTGGGTGGCACAGGCCACAGCTTATCCCCTGGCCAAGAGGTGGATTGGGAAGAGGAGCTACAGAAAGGATGAGTGACACTCTGAGCCACCTGCTGGGCTCTCAGATCTAGGTTTTCCCAGAGCAATTGTGTGAAAAGAGTGGAAACTGGGTGTCTACTTCTGCATCCCTGGAGAGATGCCACCCCCGTGGGCACAGGAGCAGGACCCTCCCAGCGGCTCCCAGTGCTCCCCGTGCACTCACGTCGGTTTCTAGGAGGTTGTGCATACTGGTCTCTGCCACTTCCTTGGATTCTTCAAACTTCTCCATGGCCTGTCGAAGCTCCTCATCTGGGATCTTCCCCTGGCGCTTCTTCTTGTAGTCAAAGTCCAAGCGTCTGCCTTCCAGCTTCTTCAGGTGGTGCTGGGGAGAAGGTGGTGATGAACAGTAAGGGGAAAAAGGAAAAGGAAAAGCCAGAGATTCACAGAATCATGGGATGGGGAGCCTGGAAGGGACCTCTGGAGATGATGGGAGTCCAACCCCCTGCCAGAGCAGGGCACCCAGGGCAGCTCACACAGGAACAGAGCCAGGTGGGGCTGGAAAGTCTCCAGAGCAGGAGGCTCCACAACCTCTCTGAGCAGCTCATTCCAGGGCTGTGTTATCCTCACCATGAAGAAACTGGCAGCAGCTCTCCTGCTGGGAAGGCAGCTCTAGTTACAGGCCAAGATCATCCCTTTCAGAAACCTGATCTCAGGGCACAGCTTCTGTGGCTCCCACCTTTGTTCAGCCTCTGGAGAGGCCACAGGACATGACAAGAGCTGCAGGGCAGGGCTGCTGGGAGGAGTCAGGGAGGAGTGCACCATCCAAACTCCATTTGGCCAGAGCTACTGACTGATATCAGGAAAATATTCTACACCAAAAGGGTCATCGAGCCCTGGAACAGGCTGCCCAAGGAGGTTTTAAACTAAGAAACAACCCTCAACGAATTTTGGATGTGATTTCACCCCCTTCACCTCCTTCCTGGGAGCTGCCCAGGTCTGTTCCCTGCACAGCCCTTCTGGGAAGATGAGGAATTGGCCCAGGAGGAGCAACAGGGGTTTTTGGAGACCAGGAATTGGGATGTGGGTTCTG
Organism: Alcedo atthis; assembly: GCA_033558465.1. Classification (NCBI taxonomy): domain Eukaryota; kingdom Metazoa; phylum Chordata; class Aves; order Coraciiformes; family Alcedinidae; genus Alcedo; species Alcedo atthis. The sequence continues at coordinate 8,592 of WYEA01001513.1, forward strand.
GGCACTGCATCCCCTACCTGCTTAGGGCAGGGCTGTTGAAATCAACAGCAGCAGGACTGCAGCACAGGTAAGTACTGAAGCAGCAGCTGGTGGTTGTTTTATCTGGGACACCATTGCCAATGAAAATGCACTCCCAGAGCTGCCTCAGGAATTCAAGGTTGGGAGGGATCCTGTTACAAACCCTGGCCAGACTTTGCATGGACTTGTCTCTGTGGCAGCAGCCACAGGGGAGACACTGAAAGGCCTTCCTGAGATGCTGCCTAGGAGACCTGGAGGGAAACTCACTCAGAGCTTGGCAGTTGTGTAGTAGGATCCAGGCTGCTGAGAGAATAGAGCCCCCTGTGTTTTCCCTTGCTGCCATCACCTCTCATCCTACCCCAGGGCACCACTGAATAGAGCCTGGCCCCTTCTCCTTGACACCCACCCTGCAGAGACCTGTAAACATTGATCAGACCCCCTCTCAGGTTTCTCTTCGCCAGGCTCAACAGCTCCAGGTTGCTCAGCCTTTGCTCACAAGAGAGATGCTCCATTTCCTTCATCATCTTTGTAGCCTCTGTTGGACTCTCTCCAGTATTTCCCTGTCCCTCTTTAACTGGGGAGCCCAGTACTGGCCACAACACTCCAGACGTGGTGTCCCGAGGGCAGAGCAGAGGGGGAGCAGAACCTCCCTCGACCTGCTGCCCACACTTTTCCCCATGCCCCCCCATGGGCTTCCTGGCCACCAGAGACCATTGCTGTCCCATGGAGAACTTACTGTCCCCCAGGAGGAACCATTCAGAGCAGCATCCAGCCTGCTGAGCAGCTCAGGAGCAGCAGCACTGCTGAGCAGGGAGGAAACACTTGTGCATGTGGGAGGAGAACTGTCACTGCAGGGACCAGACCCCGCACCCCTCGCATCCCACCACGAGTTCACCTTGTGGTTTGTGAGGCCAGAAACGCCAGAGATGAGGAAAAAAAAAACAAAAACAAACACCACGGAGGTTTTTACCTGGATCTCTTTCAGGTCTTTGTCACACAGGTTCTGGAGGGGATCAATAAAATTTTGTTTGACTTCAATATCCAGCGAGTCCTTCACTTCAGCCAAGCGCTTCATGGATTCGCCGGCGTCCAGCAGCGCGTCACCTGCCGGGGGGAGGGAGGTGCCAGGCAGTCAAACAGAGCCCAGGGTGGCTGCAGCAGAGCCACCCTGCCAAGACAACCAGCCTGTGCAAGATCCATCCCCATCCCACGGCCCTGGGTGTCTGCCTGGAGCAGCTCTGGGAGCCTGGCACAGGTGGTGACTCTGCTCGAGACTACATTTTTAACCCTCTGCATAAAACAGGAACGACCTCTACCAACCACAGGAAGGAAAAGGCAAAACTATTTTTAAAAGCAGTATTTTTAAACTCCCTGGTAGCTCGGGGAGCTGCTGAGCTGCTAATTGGCCGTGTGCTGCTTTAACCTTGGCCAGGGCTGGCAAGAGAAGCCCGGGGCAGAGGCGCCTTCGCTCTGATCCAGCCTGGCCAGCCTTTTGTCCAGACAATTTTAAGCTCTCTGAATGACTTTTCAAGTTCCCCCAGATGCTGGCAGCAAACCTGCAGCCTGTTCTTCATTTCAGACACTGACCTCTACCAGCCAACCTTATCCCTCCTCCTCCCTGCTGAATTAACAGAGCTCAAAGTTTATTGAAACCTATTTAGTTTCCTGCTTTTCTAAGGCTCCTGCCACAACGACAGTTAAGCCAGAGGGACTTGCAGCAAAGCATGTTTAGTCTTGGCTTTTTATTCCACTGGAAACCATTTAGAGATTCAATTATTCCCGTGCAGCTCTGGCAACCCAAGCGTTTCAGCTCTACATTAGCACAGGAGAATGTGCCAGTGGGATAGAGGGTGACGTGAGAACATTGCTCTGCTGTCCAGCTGGAGAAATAAATACACAGAAAGAAGAGTCATTTCAGGAAGAAGAGTCATTTCAGAAAGAAGAGTCATTTCAGTCCAGATGAGCTGTCCTGGGGAGGATGCAGTGCTAAGGGAGAAATTGTTAAGTGAAGTGTTCCTTTAAAAAGGAGCTATTCAAGGAAATCAAGGTGGTTGTGAGCTGCTGAAAAACTTCCTTCCCCCCACAATCTCCAGACTGACTCCAGGTCCTGGGAACCACCAGAGACACGGGACCAGGAGACTGCCAGCAGGAGATGCTCTGGAGAGCCCTCCATCACTCCCACAAAGCAGCCAGAGTGTCGTGGTTTTCCCGAGGCAAAGCAGCTCCTCTCTGAACTGGGAGCCAGCAGACAGCTGGGCACTGCACTGGTCCTGTCACGTGCCCAGGCTGATGTTTGAGGGGATTAAAACTGATGTTACTGAAAGGTTTCACCTCCCCCCCCACCCCACATGTGGTCATGAGAAATCGCCACGCACAAGGATTTCTTGGCCACAGCCTCCCTGGAGCAGAGCTGTAGCTGGAATCAGGGGATCGAGATTGGAAAAGACCTTTTAGATCCTCCAGTCCAACCATTAACTCTCCCAAGACCCCCCACTCAGCTGGATCCCCAGCACCAGAGCTGCACAGCTTGGGAACACCCCCAGGGCTGGTGACACCACCCCTCCTGGGCAGCCTGTGCCAGGCTCTGCCACCCTCACCATTAACAAGTTTCTCCTCGTGTTTCCAGGGACCCTCCTCTGTTCCAGCTGCACCCGCTGCCCCTTGGTGTCCCTGAGCAGAGCCTGGCTCCATCCCCTGGCTCATTCATCACCATCCATGAGTCCCCCCTCAGTCTGCTCCAGAACCCCAGCACCCTCAGCAGGGAGATGCCCCCCTCCCTCCAGCATCTCTGTGGCTCTCCACTGGCCTCTCTCCAGCACCTTCCCTGCCCTTCAGGAACCGAGGGGCAGCACCGGACACAACCCTCCAGACGTGGCCTCACCGGAGCAGAGCAGAAGGGGGAGAAGAACCTCTCTGAACCTCCTAACCCCACTCCTCCTACCCCCCCCAAGTTCCCAATCCAGGCTCTGCCCTTCCCTGGGCGGGTAGGAGCCTTCGGACTTCCATTTTGAGAGCCCTCCTGTTTGTAGGTGATGCCAAAGGCGTGGAAGGAGACCCGAGCAGCCAGACCGAGCAGCCCGTGGCACCTCTCCCCGGGGGCACTCACCGAAGTTGGAATCCTCTCCCAGCTCCTTCCCGTAGCGGATCATGCTCTCCCCCAGCAGCCCCTCCGACTGCGGGTACCCCAAGTTCTTCACCTGCCCGCGGATCTTCGACATGGTGTTGAACATGGTTAGCTTGGCTCTGGAAGCTGGCACAGAAACAGCCACAGCCGTGTTTGCAGTTACTGGGACCTGCCAGCAGCTGCTGCCCGCTGCCAGCTCCGCGTTGCTTTGCTTTTTCCTTCCCCCCCCCCCCCTCCATTCCAGCTACACATAAGCCAAGAAGCCCTGTTGTCTTCCTCTCCCAGAAATACTCACTGGGAAAAAAAAAAGAAGAGAAGTTTCTTTTCCAAGACAACAAGCAAAAATAGTTCCCTGCGGGCTCGCCAGGGGAGGCCAGAGGAGTTTCCCCAGCCCCCCCATAGCCCCAGAGTGCTCTCTGAAGGAGCTGGCTGGGAGCACACAGCGCTGCAGGCTCCAGAGGCAAGGTCTGCTAAGCCAGACTTCCCAGCCCAGAAACACCACTTTTTTTTTCTGGATATCCTGAGCAAAATGGGTTCCCTTCAGGCCCTCCCTAGGTTTGAGGTGCAAGAAGTGTCTGTTCAACAGCAGCATCTCACAGCCCAGGGCGACAGTGGGAACTGCATCTTCACCTGATCTCAGATGTGGTTTAGAAATCAATGTCTCTAGGCCATTATCTGAGGGCTCTCTGGCCTCTCTGCTTCTTTCCCTGGAAACCTGGGGAGCAGGGAAGGGGCCAGGAGAGGTGTAGGCACTCACCTGGGTTTGGTTGGAGGTACTCTATTGTTCTGGTCAACACTTCTGTAACAGCCTTGCTGGTCAGGTCCACTTTCTGTAGGGGAGACAAGATGACCCAGCAGCAGTGAAGATCAGCTCAGCTTTGAGAAGGTCACAGAGGAGTCAGATGAATGATTTGAGAGATCACAGAATGCCAGGGACCCCTGGAGATCATCGAGTCCAACCCCCCTGCCAGAGCAGGGGCACCCAGGGCAGCCCACACTGGAACAGATCCAGGTGGGGTTGGAAAGTCTCCAAAGCAGGAGACTCCAGAGCCTCTCTGGGGACATTTCTCTTGTTCTTTACTCACCTTTTCCATTTCCTTGAAGTCATCGTCAAGCTTGGTCCCTTCAGCCCCTCCAACCTTCTCACTGACCAGCTGCAGAGAGAGAAGCAGGGGAGGGGAATCAGGCAGGGAACTGCTGAACACTGCTTACAGCTCCTCTGGGACAGAGAGGGAAGGATGGGGAGGGGGGTTCAGCCAAGAGAAAGGAGGTGGCAGGAGCTCTTGGCTAAGGCTGCCTGGCTGTAAACCCCAGCACCTCCTCCCCGAGCAGCTCAGCCAGGATGCTCCTCTCCCAGCAGCAGCTCCTGCACCACGAGGCTCCAACTCCAACGCCTGCTGGAAAAAGCAAGTGGCAGAATCGTCTCTCGACTCCATTTTGAGCCAAGGGTTTCAGTCTCACACATGGCAAAACACAAGGAAAGGGGGAACCCGGGGGCTCTGCTGGGCTGGAGGGAACAGGGACCTCCCAGAGCATCACTCCTGGGGGAGATGCTGGAGCAGCTGAGGATCTGGGGCGAGGGGAGGTTGGATTCTTTGAAAGGGGAGGATAAAGGATAAAGCAGAAGCTGCAGGGAAGTTTTCAAAGCCATTTATCAGTGTCTGTGACGTCTGTTCTAAAAGTAGTGAAAAGGGGAGATGTTTGACAAGGTGCAAAGACAGGGCTGCTCTGAGCTGTCTGTGTGGAGGGCTCAGCAGCCTCCTCCTCAGCACTGCTCGGGCTAAGAAAAGCCCCCTGCTCCCTAAACCTCACCCTCCAGCTGCCTGAGCTGAGAGATAGTAAGTGCTTTATTAAATCCACCTAAAAATGTCCTTCCCTGCAGCCCAAACAGAGCCAAACGTTTCCTCCCCAGCCCTGCACTGGTGGGGGGCAAAAGCAACAGAGTCTGGATCAGCCACAACTGGCCACTCTCCTGCCCCAGAGTGCCAGTGAATCCATGGAGTCAGAGAATGGGAGGGTTGGGAGGGAGCTCTGGAGATGCTGGAGTCCAATCCCCTGGCAGAGCAGGGGCACCCAGGGCAGCCCCAACAGGAACAGATCCAGGGGGGGTTGGGATCTCTCCAGAGGAGACTCCACAGCCTCTCTGGGCAGCCTGGGCCAGGCTCTGCCACCCTCACAGAGAAGAAGTTTCTCCTCACGTTGAGATGGAACTTGCCATGTTTCCCCTGCTGCCATCACCTCACCCTACCCCAGGGCACAGCTGAGAAGAACCTGGCCCCTTCTCCTTGGCACCCCTGCAAGATGTTCACAGCCACTCAGAAGACCCCAGGTACCCAAGCAGACACCTGCAGGGGTCTCAGAAAGCAGCCTTGGCTCCGACTGCCCGGGGGGCACTGCCAGGGCCTGTCCTGTTTGCACTCAGAGCTGCAGTGCTGGCTGAACAATACAGGTTTGTTTACTTCCACATCAAATACTTGATTTTTATCAAGCCTTTTTTTTTTTTTTTTTTTTCCTCTGGAACTCTCCTGCTCCCGTGGGGATTCAAAACAGCTCCTCGTTTTGTTGCTGGGAAGGCTTTAGTTAATCACCCAGGTTCAAAGGCACTTGGGGACACCACGGTGGCCACGCTGTCCTGTGTGGGCACCCCCTGCCCCATTGCTGAGCACCCCAAAGCAGCCTGCAGACACTGGAGACTTTCCAGCCCCAGCTGGCCCTGTTCCTGTGTGGAGCCCTGGGTGCCCCTGCTCTGGCCAGGGGGGTTGGACACGATGGGCTCCAGAGTTCTCCTCCAACCCCCACCACTCTGGGACTGAACTGCTGACCCCAGGGGGGTTGGACACGATGGGCTCCAGAGTTCTCCTCCAACCCCCACCACTCTGGGACTTGAACTGCTGACCCCAGGGGGATTTCTGCCTCTTTTCTGGACACCTGCTCCATGCTCAGGGTGCCAGGTCACTCCTCAACGAGCCACCCCCAACTCATCCTTCATCACCCTCCACCAGACTGACTCCCCAGCCCCTTCCCAGCTCCGCTGCCCATCCCTCGTCTCCTCCCCCAGTCATGTTTAATTCAGAGGGTTCTGCCAGTTCCACCGTGCCCTACATAGCTCCGACCTGAGCTCAGAGAGCAGGGAGGTGCAGGTAATTCCAGGGTTCCCGTGGGGTGTGACCTGTCCCCACCCCTGGGTGAGGTGGCACCCAGCCCACGGTCAGCAGCTGGTCTGGAGGGAGGACAGACCTGCCCCTGGTGCCACGGCCAGGCCTGGTGGCTGCTGCAGCTTCGTTTCTGAGGAGGATGGAGTCAGGGGGCTGGGGGGTGGAGGGATGAGGGGGCTGTTCCCTGTTGTATCCCAGCCAGGCCGTGGGAACACCAGCAGCCCCAGCTTCCCCTCGCCCTTCCAAAGCCACCCGAGGGTTGCTCGTGGAGGGAGATGCTCAGGAATGAAAGAGCCATTGTTCCAACCACCACTGGGGCAGGAGGGTGGCCACGGGGAGAGGCAGGACTGGTGTGTGCAGAGGGGGAAGGAAGGAGCAGTGGGGAGAGCAGGAGGGTCTCCCTTCTCCAGCTGGGAATGAGGGAAGACTCTGCAGCCACTCCCAGTTCAACCATCCCAAGCCACAGAATCCTCCCCCAAACCCCCCCAGTTCCTGCCTCTCACCCACTCAGCTCCACAACTGGCAGCAAATAAATGTGAGTGGGCACCCAGCTGGACTGGAGGGGCAGGAACCAGGAAAATGGGAAATTAGCCTCAACTCCCTCAGCTCCAACCAAGGAAAACACTGCAGGAGAAACAGAAAAAGTCCTTCATTTTGGAAAACAACTTGGGTTTTTTTCCTCTTTTCCCCCAGCCAAGTGTCAGCCCTATTGACAGCACAGCAAACAGATGCCATCCCTGCAGCCAGCACAGCCACCCACAGCAGAATCCAAACCTTCTCCCTCCAGATGCCAGCAAAGGCTAGCAAAGCCTTCCTCTTCCTCCTCCTCCTCCCCTCACCCCCTCCAGCTCTCCCCTGAAAGTTCCCTGTGAGAAATAAAACCCACCCCAACCCACAGATGAGCAAACAGAGCAGCAGCTCGACCCCAGCTGCCTTCAGCAGGAAACAGCAAGTCCAGTGGAAAAATCCAGCCCACAGAATAACTGGAAAAGGTGCTGTGGATGTTTGGAAATTCCAGATGAAGGGGGTTTGAGAACAACCCAGCCTGGCAGCCTTGGGGTGCATTCCAAGAGTGTGGGCAGCAGGTCGAGGGAGGTTCTCAGCCGTGGCTCTGGAGAGGCTACAGATGGAGCATTGTGCTGGGATCCCCAGTTCCAGAGACCAGGAGCTACTGGAGAGAGCCTGTGGGGTAGCCTGGGGGATGCTCCATCTCTCCTAAAGCCACTGCAAAGAGCTGGGACTCTGCCACCAGCTGCCATTTTCTGTCATCTCACCAGTAGCTTCATCATCCCAGCACAAAACACCCAGGGGTCCTCCCCGGGCACCCCTCACAGGCTCCTGCAGAACCAGCTTGTGCTGGGAGGCGTCTCAGGGCCACCCCTGTCCTCACTGGCACAAAGCAGCTCATTAAACGTTAATTGTCACCTTCCTGGCCTAATGCTGGGGAAGGAGGCAAGACTGGGAGGTGCTGGTGTGACAGCAGACACCAGTTTGGATCCAGGACATCGTGTCAGGGCCTCACCACTCCGGGTGCAGCCCCAGCCCGTGGGCACAAAGGCTGGGGACTGGGAAGGGGGGACTGGGCAGCTCCTGTGGGGCACTGGTGAGGCCGCTGAGAGCTCCCACTCTGGGCAGGATCCTTTTCTCCCCAGCACCTGCAGCTCTGTGACCCGTGTCCTGCTGCCTCCCAGGCTCTCCAGCTTTTCCTTGACATGGGAACTGGGAGGCAGCCTCTCTCCAGGAAAGGCAGCATCACTGGGGCTGGAGGGGAGCTGGGCACACTCATGGCACAGCACACACCAGCCTGAGCAACTTCTGACCTGCTCTGGGGAGGAGAAAACAGATCCAAGTGTGTGTTGTGCAGGGCAGGGGGATGAACAGTCACCACTGGCCTCCTCCTGGAGGGGAAGGAACCTTCCTGAGCAGATCCCTCCTCCTGAAGGGGAAGGAACCTTCCTGAGCAGATCCAGTTCTGAGGCCCTGGGGGAACTGGAAGCTCCCAGCAGCAGCTCTGTGGCCCTGGCAAGGCTGAGCACTGGGGCACCCTCTCACCCCAGGAGGTGCCAGTCTCAGGAGAGAAGGTGGAGAAGGGGCAAAGCCAGGAGGAGGCCACCCGTGGGGAGCAGGCTGGCAGCTGAGACCAGAAGGTGCAGTGAGCTGGCAGCCCCTGGCATGGCACCTCCCACAGCCCTGCTGGGCTGGGGGCAAAGCTGAGGAGGAAGAAGAGCAGCCAGAGCTCTGCCCCCCCTGCCCCACTGAGCACGACCCGGCTGCTGCCTCCTGCCCTCAGCCTACCCCCATCTACCCCTCCCCCTACCCCCCATCTAACCCTCCCCTCCATCTAACCCTCCCCCCAGCTCCACTGCCCACTGCAGCCCCTGCCAAGCAGCTCCCAGGGGTGTTTCCTCTGTCTCCCAGCCCTCCATCTTCTCCTGAACTTTCCATCCTCTGCTTTCCACCCGTTCCCACACCCCACACAGAGGAGCAGGCACATCTGAGGCTCCCCAGCCGAGCTCCAGTGCTGTACTGGTGCTGTACTGGTGCTGTGCTGGAGGTGTTCCCCCTGCCTCCAGACACGTGCACCAGGAAAACGTGTCCAGCGAAGAAGAAACCAACCCCCACAGCTTCCCACCCCCTCACCATCTGAGCTGGGGATCCAGCCACCCTCCACCCAACGCCAGAGGAATTGCCTTGCTTGGAATCCCTGGAGCAGGAAGGGATGGAGGAGATTCCAGGAGAATGAGGAGCTCCTTCCCCTGCCCCCTGCCAAGGCAAAAAGCCTTCAGAGACACCCGGGGCTGGGGGCTGATGCTGCAGAAGCCTCATGGAAAGAGCTGCAGCCTGCACAGGCAGCTTTTTAGGGAGCCACCTGTGAAATCACCTCCTCAGAGAGCTCTCCAGAGACTCACCCCCACCCAGCAGGCAGCTAGGGCCGGGGACAGCACGGGTTGACACAAAAACAAAGGAGAAAAGGGACTGAAGCAGCAGCCAGCAGGTCACTCCCTGAGCTCGGGCCACAGAGGGGCACTTCTGATGCTCCAGCAGAGCAGCAGCTTCCTCTCTGAGGGTGCCACAGCCTGGCCCAGGCTGCCCACAGAGGCTGTGGAGTCTCCTCTGGAGAGATCCCAACCCCCCCTGGGCACTGCCCTGCTCTGGGTGCCCCTGCTGGAGCAAGGGGGTGGCACCAGGTGACCCCCAGAGCTCCCTGCCAGCCCCCAGCATCCCACAGCTCCACGTCAGACACTCTCTGCAACGCAGCTGCTGCCTCTGTGCTCAGGGGACTCGGCCTCTCCTCCCATTCCATCACAGCATCTGAAATCCTGGTCCTGATCCCAGTTTGGGGAGGCTCAGCCCTGCTCTCCAGGCTCTTCCAGCTGAGGAAGGAGCTGGTGCCTCCTGCCCTCCTCCCCCAGCAGAATCCCATGGCTCAGCCTGCCCCAGCTAATGCCACCAGGGCCCAACGCTGCCTGGGGAGCTGCACCCCGTGGGGAAAGGATCCAGCTCTCGTGGTGGGGGAGACACTTGGCATCTTCTTGCTGCAGGGAAGGTGGCACCTCCCTAGAGCCATTTGCATCATCTCTGCTCCTATTCTTAGTTCCTCCTCACACGCTCTGTGCCACACGAAACCACTGCTGCTCAGATGGGAAAAACAAAACAAAAACCACCTAAAGACTGTAAGTGGGTCAAGAGAAGAAACCAGCAACACGTGAGGGGGAAAAGCAGCAGCTCCTGGCTCTGCCCTGGCAACCACTGCAGGGATCCAGAGGAAACCCCCCCCCAGGCTGAGGGGAAACGTGGAGTTGTTTGTCCAGATTTCCTGCCCGACCCCCCCATCCCTCAGTGAATCACTGAGCTCTGCAAAGCTGCTGAGCCAGCAGCAACTCCACCCGGGCTGGGGGAGCCTCTGGCACTGGGAGGCTGCCTGGAAGACACATCTGGGGATGACCAAAGCACTGAGAAGCCCCCCTGACTCACCCCAATCCCTGGAGTCCTGCTCTGGTGGCAGGGAAGCCAGCAGCAGGGTCCTCTGGGCAGCATCAGCAGGATCAGCCCCTGCTCCTGGGGGTTTTACAATGAGTAAGCAGGGGGGGAAAGAAGGATCAGGAGGGGTGAAGACACCTGAAGAACTCCAGGGAAACACCAAAGGCAAAGGACAGCTTGGGGAAGAGCAGCAGAAGGGGTGGAGTGGCACAGGAGAGGGGGGTGACCTGCTGGGAAAGCAGCTCCAGGGAGAAGGAGCTGGGAGTGCTGGTGGGGAACACGAGCCAGACAAGGCTCCTTGGGCCAGGAAGGCCAGTGGGGGCACGAAGAAGAGGGTGGGCAGCAGGTGGAGGGAGGTTCTGCTCCTCTGCACTGGTGAGGCCCCCTAGGGAGCTGAGCAGGGGTTGGGGTTTGGGTGGCAGACAGACCACGAGCTCCCAAGATGAGTTTCCAGACAGGAGGGAGATCAAAAAAAAAGGGTGCTGAGCTCAGCTCAGCTCCATCAAAGGGAAGGCAACAAAGCCTTTCCTGGCTGGGAGGGGGCAGCAGGAGCCCCCAGCATGCTGAACCCTCCCCACAGCTCAGTGTACACAGACATCAAAGAGGGGCAGGGAGAATCCTCAGGACAATAAACACCCCTTTTCCTCCTTCACTTGAATAGTAGGAAAAGCTTGGGGGCTGTCAGGGCCCAGCAGCATCCTCGGGGAAGGGAGAGTGGGAAGGAGCAAAGGGCTCACAGGGAGCCAGGGGCAGCCTGGCAGGGGGTGCTGGACCAAACCCCAGCCCCTCAGGAGCTCTGCAGAGACCCTTCCCAACATCCAGGTCCCTCACCAAGCTCCCCCACAAGCTGCTGCTGCCACCACCCCCAGGGTTTGTTCTCCCCTCACTCCACCCCATCAACGCCTGGCAACACTCATTTCTGGAAGGTTTTCCACGTGAAAAAACAGCCTGCCCAGGCTCTCCTGGTCTCAAAGAGCCACCCAGTGCAAGCAGGAGCAGCTCTGCCCTGAGAACGGTCACCCCCACATCTGGATCTGCAGAGGGGGCCCCCCCCAGGAAGCTGGAGATGGGTGACCAGGGACCAAGGGGATCCTCCAGTGTCCACCACGGGGCTGGCAGTGGAAAAGCAGGAGGAGAACAAAACAAGCACCTGAGCTGGGCAGCAGCAGGCCCTGCTTACACACTGGGCTGGCTCCACTCACCCCCTGGCTGCCTTTGCCACTGGGAAGGTGGCAGGATGGGGTTTCCCTGCCCCTGGTCCTGTGAAGCCCAAACAGAGCTGGTGAAGAAAATGGATAAGAAATGATCCCTGTAGAAAATCCTGGGCCCCCGAGGAGACACAGCCTGGTTGGGGTGAATTATGAAGCTTTTTTTTTTTTTCCCCTCAATTTACAGAAGCCCTTGAAAGCTTTAATCATGCAAATTCTACCTCCTGACTGAAAGAGAGGATTTCATTATGGGAAGGCTTTAACTCATCAGCAGAAAAGCAATCTAATTAGTGACAATATCACGACCTTTATTAACAGCCAGGTATTAGGAGATGGGAAGATTCTGAAACTCCCAGTGGCTTTAAAAGAAGAAAAGAGAGAAATCCTAGGAATAAGGAATCAGCACAAAGCTCTTGCACATGAAGCCTGGAAGGCTCTGCTTGGAAACCAGAGCAGCCCAGGCTCAGTGATGGACTCTCCATCTGCTTCTCCCCCCAGCCTGGGCCAAACACAGCCCTTTCCTGTCAGCAGCCGTGGGACTGCTGGCTGCAGGGACAAGGGGAAGAGGAAACCCTAAAAAAAATAAATCAATCTATGTAATGATGGCTTTTTCTAATCACAGGGAGAGGCCAAGAGGGGCTGAATCTCCAGCTAAACCACGTCAGCAGCTTAACGAGAAGCTCCACGGGGGCTTTCCCAGGCCAGGGAGCCCAGATCCTTCCCCATCTGCTCCAGCTCTGCACAGACTCCTCCAGTGCCTGGGGAAAGGCTGGGACACAGCCCCAAGCTCACCTGCTCCCAGGGGAAAGGCTGGGACACAGCCCCAAGCTCACCTGCTCCCAGGGGAAGGCTGGGACACAGCCCCAAGCTCATCTGCTCCCAGGGGAAGGCTGGGACACAGCCCTGGCAGTGGGAAGGAGGGGGAAGATCTGCAGGAGAAGCATCATGTGTGTCCCCCCCTTGACAGGAGCAACCCCCCAGGGTCCAACCCCCTGACTCTGCAGCTCCAGCTGATGATTTGCCCAGCACAGGGAGAAGCTGGAGGGCCACAGGCACAGCTCTCTGCGAGGCAGGAGGGTTATGAAACAGCACCAGTGTCTCCCAGCATCACCCAAGTGCTCCCTGAGCCTGAGCTGAGCTGCAGTCCACACCCAGCACCTTCTGGATTAGGGACTGGATGGGTTCCTGGGCTTGCTGGCACTGCTCTCTGGCATTCTGCTCAGGACAGCCCCTCACTCACACCCCACCACAGGCAAATGCCCTGATTCTTACACCTTGGGTGTTCCCAGAGCCTCGGGAGCAGCTCTGATCCCAGCACCTGGGGCTTCCAGCCCTCCCAAAGGCAGACGTAGGGATGGGAGAGAGGAATCAGGAAAAAAAAACCAAACCAAAACCCAAACCAACCCCCAAATGTGCTAAAGAACTGACCCAGCTTTTACCAGGCCCCCTGCCTGATCTCATCCCCATTCTGCTCTTCCCCAGGAGGAAGGTTTTGGCAGGGAGGAGGGGGAGGAGGGGGAGGAGGGGATTCCTTCCCCAGCATCCAGAAACCACCCCCCCTTGGCACTGCTCGGGTTCAGTAACTCACCCCTAACCTGTGAAAACAGAGTTAAAAGAGATGATTTTTGGGCAGCCAGCCCCAAGGCAGATGGCCCAGGGGTGAATCAGCTCTGCTAATGCCACACAATCCCCTCCTGGAGTCACCACTCCTTCCCATGTCCCAGATTCCCCCAGACTTCCCAGCAGGGAAAAGGGGAGCAAATGGAGCAGGGTGCAGAGAGGTGGGAGTTCCCCCCCTCCCCCCCCCTCTGTTTTCTGCCTTTGCCTTCCAAGAATTGGGAGTTTTGGTTGCTCAGAGCCCAAAGGCTGTGAAAACAACACGGAAAAAAAATTGGAAAGAAATGAAATAAATCCAAGTGAAAGTCACTGATGCAGAGACAGGAGCCACCCCCCCCCCCTTGCCTGAGACTCCAACCAAGGCTGGGAAAAGCCAAACCCAGCTCCAGGCTGGGGCTGCCCAGCTCCCACAATGATTAACCAGCCTCTCCAGGGCCCCTGCCAAGCCTTTCAGCTGGGGAGAGCAGGCTGCAGCTGAAAATGCCCCACACGGGGCCAGTTCAGCTCCCTGGGCTGGTGCCACCACCTCAACCAGAAGGGCAACGTCCTGACATCCCCTTCCCTGAGCTCTGCCAGCATGGCACGGCATGGCACCAGAGAATGGGGGGTTGGGAGGGAGCTCTGGAGCTGCTGGAGTCCAACCCCTGCCCCAGCAGGGGCACCCAGGGCAGCCCCAACAGGAACAGAGCCATTGGGTTGGGATCTCTCTCCACAGCCTCTCTGGGCAGCCTGGGCCAGGCTCTGCCACCCTCCCAGGGAAGTTTTTTCTCGTGTTGAGGTGGAAATTCCCATTTTCCAGCTGTGCCCAGTGCCCTCTGCCCTACCCCAGGGCACCACCGACCAGATGCTGGTCCCTTCTCCTTGCCCCTCACCCTGCAGAGACCTGTCACATCCCCTCTCAGGCTTCTGCAGGCTCTGACACACTCAGCACCCTCCTTTTTCCCCATGGCTCACACCACCCTTCTCCAGCACCAGCTGGGATGCCAGGCTGGCTGCATCCAAATCCCTCCTGGAGGAAGCCTGGCCGTGCCCCAGCAAATCCAGCTTTCCCCAGGCTGGGGAACAGATTAATGTGGGGAGATAAAGGAGGGAGGCTGCAGGAAACTGCAGCTCAGTTAATATTAATAGAGCAAACATCAGGTGCCGGGGGAGGGAAGGTCAGGCTGGGAGGAACCAGCAAAACCCCTTGACCCCCCAGTCCAAATTCCCAGTTATAAATAAGGAACTGGAAGCCTCCATCCTCCTCACAGCCTCCGTGGGGATCTTTGCCAGGAGATCCCAGTCTCTCTGAAACTGGGGAGCCCAGAGCTGGACCTAGGCTTCCAGGTGGGGTCTCCCCGGGGCAGAGTGGAGGGGGGAGGAGAATCTCCCTGCAGCTGCTGGGCAGGTTCTCCTGGTGCCCCCCGCCCCCCCCCCCCCCCCCCCCCCACACACCACACGACTCCCGCCCCGCGACGCACACGCACAAACCACCCAGCCCGGCCGACGC